>JAMQGT020002438.1:0-13962 GCA_024447675.2 Pterophyllum scalare
TGCAAGAAGAATGGCTTAAAATCCCTCTGACCACTGTGCAGGACTTGTATATGTCATTTCCAAGACGAATTGATGCTGTATTGGCCGCAAAAGGAGGCCCTACACCATACTAATAAATTATTGTGGTCTAAAACCAGGTATTTCAGTTTCATTGTCCAACCCCTGTAGACTGGTTGGGCAAATTCCCATGCACCCTTTAAGATTCTCGAGTGGATAAAGAGCTGCTCTACTGTTCTACAACTAGGATTAAAATCATATTGTTCCTCCTGAATCCGAGGTTCGACTCCAGTATTTTAAGATAAACTTACTGGCAGTGCTGAAAAAGGTGATCCTCCTGGAGTTGGAACACATGCTTTCTTAAAGAGGAAAAGCACCACCCCAATCCACCAATCTAGGGGCATGGCCCTCGACTTCAACGTGATGTCAACAGCTCCTCAATATCCAGAGCCTTGACAAACTCAAGGTGAATCTCACCCACCCTAGGCACCCTGCAAACAAGGAGTTATCTAACGTCCTCAGTGGCCTCAGCCACAGAGGTGAGGAACCCATTCCCTTCGTGCCCAGTCTCTGCTTCCACCACAAAAGGTGTTTCAGTGGAACTGATGAGATCCTTAAAGTGCTCCTCCACCTAACTGTTGAGGTTTTGCAGATGTGTAACCACTAACCATGTGATATCATCTTGTTTGCCATTTTTTGACAATCATGGTGACAGTATAGGATCACGTGAATAAGGCCCCAGTCACACAGATAGTTTTATTACACTGAATATGACAGACAACTCTTGAACAATGTAGCTATGCATGGCATTACATGAAGTCAGCAGCACTTCATCCCAACAGTGTGAACTAGAAGTTGCTTTCTCCTCCTTTGTTGCCTTATGGGTTGCTAGGATCAGCTCAAGGCTGAATGAAACTCTTGCTCCATGGCCTCACCAAACCCCTCCCACACCCAAGTGAGAGCCAAGCGGGGTGCAGGTACTGCCATAACTGCACTCTGCTTGGCTTGCTGGTGCTTGTCAGCTTGCTCCCAAGTCTCAGCTACCTCCCAAGCTTGATACGACTCCTTCTTCAGCTTTACGACTCTCTCCTGGTTCTGAGGTCACTGCCACGATGACTGTAACTCTGTGCAGAAATGGAGGTAGGAAACATGGTCCATTTATACTCAGTGTCCCCAGCCTTCCTTTGAGTGTTGTTGAAATTCTGCTGGTGGTGAGAATAAAGGATCTCACTGACCGAGCCCTCCTCTGGCAGACATTCCCAACACACCCTCACTATAAACAATGGGCACGACAAGCACATCTAGCATCCTCCCTTCGCCACCACCGATATTAATGTTTATTACTGAAATGTAACGACTGTGTTTTTTTTTTCTTTGATATCAGTGTTCAAATTACTAATATAAAAAGGAATTTAGATTTTTGGAGTTTGAAGGGTCGCCATAGTGCATTTTAGTGGAGAAATATGTCACTTCACATTATCCCACTGGTCCAACTGTGACCAAGCATAAAACACACAAAGGGTTACTAATGGCACATGATCTGGATATTTTATTTTTTTGGAAATTCTGTATTAAATTAGTTTGTAAAAGCATTTTCTTGTAGTATGCTCCTCTTACTCTATGAGATTGTGTGGGTTTCTCTCCCCATACAGCCTACGTGAACACTTTGATCACAAACCTGTGCACGAGTTAGTAAATAAATTAAATTGCATCACGGAGGGGCTCGAGTTTTGTTTACTTCTTCAGACATGCTGTAGAAAGACTCGATCTGCTCGGGTTAGCTGCAGGCCAGCCACGATATTATGTAATATAGCCTAACAGATCACTCTCACGTCAATGGATTCCCCGACGGTACATTTGAGATGCCTGCGTTGTACAGTACACCTCTAACCACACAGCGAACACAATGTCCTTAACTTGCCACACATTTGGCATCGGTCACGTTTTTCAGCTGCTGGCGCCACTGTCCAATCAGGAGCCAGGAGAAGCATCTGGTGGGCGGGCATTGCAGCCAAAAGACTGTGACGTGACCCATACTCCCCGACAAGGACACACCCTTAAATACCATATATGGCACAGCGGCGCTAGTGAATAACCCATCATTTGCATTTCGACGTTATTGAACAATGGTTGCTGGATGAGCTGACCAGAAGCCCATCGATCGTCGACTACCTGCTTTAGACTTTGAACCTCACAGGGAACAATTAGGCTGTATCTGCGAACGGCTGCTGCTGCCACCGTGCCCCGCATGTGACCGAGCAGACGCGGCAGGGAGGGGCGCTCTGTCTCGTGTACGGTACCGTGGACCAGCGAGTTCCAGCTAACGTAGCTGGGCAGCAGCACCAAAGACCCCGCTGAAGACAAGTTGCCGAGGTGCTGCTAAAACCTCGACCCGGATATAAGCTCGTGTCCCTCAGCTTTAACGACTGCGACGTTTAAGCTGCCCCAAGGACAAAGTAGGTGTATTCTAAGTTTTCAGCGTTTTGTGGTGTATTTGTGTAAACTAGGACTAGAACTCGGTGTGAGTTAAGGCTCTGATGGCTGCTTTGCTTTCAACATTTGGTTAGCGTTAACGATGGCTAGGTAGCTAGTTAGCTTATAGCTAACCCAAGTCTTGACTAAAAGAATGAGGTAACTTATGTTGCGTTTCATAAGCATTAATTTGTTTGTTTTTAAGGTAGTTTAAACGCTAGGCATTTACCCAAATGAACTACCGTTCATCCCATGTAAAATAAGGTTAGTTAAGGTTGTAGTCATTGTTACTGTTGTTGTTACTGCATTATTAGGTGCTTTATATTTTGTGCAGGCCAGGTTTTCTGGTATTTGCATTTAATTACATTAATCATACACATTTTGAGAGAAATTATATAAATAAAAAATGAGCAAACGGATAATAATCTAGGTTGGTGTTCATTAAATTCCTCTGGAACTCTGGACAGATAAGTGTAACAAAGGCACACCAAGAAGAGAGAGTTGTTTATCACAGTTTTAAAATGCTTTATATCTATATAACTGATCATGTCAGCCAAAAAAAAAAAAAAAAGACGGTGTCCATTTATGACTCTACAACTGTATGTTCTGCCATTGCTGTGAAAAGAAGGTGTACTTGGTGTTGTCCCAGCTTTTCCCTCTGATGTGCTGATATAGTTTTGTGAGAGCTTGTGGAGACGAGGACCTTGTCAGTACTGCAGGAACAGAGATGAGCACCAAGAGGAAAGCAGAGAATCACACCAGGGCAGCAAACCCTCCACTCACCATGAAGCCTGGAAAGTCCCAAGCTGATTCAGAGAGAGACTCTGGATTTTCAGGTTTAGTTGTACCCCTTCATATCAAAATACTGAAGTCTGATTTGAATTGAACCCCAGTTAACCACCCTCTGTCTGGCCTGTAGATGCAAGCTCAGAGCACATGAGCACAATGGACACTACAGATTCTGAGGATTCACCACACCCTGTTGTACAGCATGGGCCACAGACCACTGGGTCAGGGACCCGCCCTCCTGGACTTGCAGTGGTGGGTGGCCTCTCTCCCATGATCATCATGAACAATGTCCTGCTCAAGCAGGTAACTTGGGGAAAGGGTTAATTATAAAAAACACAATATCTCAGTAAATACAATTCTTAATAAATTAAATAATCTCTTGGTTTTCATTCACAGTACCAAACCAAGAAAAATGTTGTCTTTACTATGCCTCTTCAGTGGGTTATATAAGTTCTTAATGGCAGTGTTTTTGAACAACATGGTGTTTCCATAAAACACAGCTTGCAAGTTTTTGGGGGTTTTTTTTCCTTGTTGAAGATGCTTATTATTTTGCCTTGTTTATCAGTTTTTTTTGTTTGTTTGTTTGTTTTTTAGCAGAAATGATTAATTCTGGGGTACCAAATTTGTATCCCTATTGTATCCCTTCAGTGTCAGACCCTGGCACTGAAGGCCCAGACATTTGCAAGGAATTTAATTTACTGATTATGCAGACAAATATCACTAAACTAATTTCAGTACCTCCAGAGGCGGCAAGACATCAGATGCATTTAAATATGTGAAGGAGTACAAGAGAGCTTCTGAGAAAAGAAGTGAAACGAAAACTTTGCTAACTCTAATGTAATTCTGTGGTTTCTAAAGGCATTTTTACTCATGCTTTGTTCCCTTGAGTTTCTCTAGATATTAGCAGACATGCACATGTCAGAACACAAAGTCAGATGCAGTCAGGTCAAACATTAAATGCTTGTTAACCTGCCCCCTCCCTAGTACAAAGTTGTGTGATGCCTGATTGCACACAGATATTTTGTATGGTAAAACCTCAGCGAGGGTGTGTCGTGTATTAGCTCCAGTCCCTACAGCTAACACCATATCATTGTATTTCCTGTAATAAGAACATCTGAAGTGTGTGTCTGTGTTGAATGAGAGACGGCAACTTGGGATGATGTTTTTACCTGATTCTCCCAGCACTGTCCTGAGGTTATGTGTGAAAACTGCTTTAAAATCCACTGAAGACTGGAGATTCTGCTATTGATGACAACTGTCTCATAAATGTGTCCTTTTAGGGTTAAAGTGTGATGTTGGTTATTGTGTGGTTAATCTTCATAAGGAAAATAGATTATCATAGAACAACTGCTTAGGTTGCTATGTAGCACCAAGGAGCTCTTCAAGCAGCTGTATGAGTTGTGATGCTGACCTGACTTTAAAGCTCTAAATATTGCTTTTGTTGCCTTTGCAGCCTGGAGATAATCCTCCTGCTCTGAAGCCCTGGGGGTTTAGCCCCGCAGTGGAGGTGGTTCAGCCTGTGGTCCAGCAACCTCAGGTGGTCTTTATCCAGCCTGTGGTTTCTCGTCAAGCTTCCTCAGCTTCCAAAGAGGCCAACTCTAGACACAGGCGCCCTAAGAAGTATCTTCCAATCCTAAAATCCTACCCAAAGATTGCCCCACACCCCGGGGACAGCTCTAGCTCCTCAGGACGAGGAACTGCTGCCTCAACCTACTCCTCCTCTTCTTCAGGGTCAGAGAAGTGTTGCACTTTGACCTCCGTCACTCGGGAACACTGTCAGCGAGAGAAGCCACAGAAAAGTTTACGTTGTAGTGCTAATAACTCTGGCTCAACCACTCCTAGTCTTCCTGCAACCCCCACCACAATGTCTCCTCTACTCCAGAGCAGACCTCTCTCCACAGGAGAAACCAGCACCACTTCAGCCAGGGAGAGGCCTTCATCAGATGTCAGCCAGGCAGACTATAGGACTTCCATGTCTTTCAGCCACGCCACTGAATCCAAAAACCACACACTCCCTGTTTCCCTGGCGGACTTCTCACCAAGAGAATATAACAACAGTGACGGTGATGCTGACACAAAGAGGAAGCGCTTCTGCAACACATACAACATCCTGAGCAAGTCTGGCCTGCTAGACATCACACTCCGTACCAAGGAGCTCCTCAAGCAGAACCAACGCACCCAGAACGACATAGACCGGCTGAAAAAGCAAACAGACCTCTTTCTTCAGGCTCTCTGGAGTGGAGACACCAGCATCTGTGTTAAGCTGCAGGCCAGTCTTCAGGAAGAAGACAGAGAGAATGAGGAGAAGAGACCTGTTCAGGCCAGTTTAAAAGCAGATTAAATCTAAACTAGGCCTTCATAGTAATCCTGTAGACTGGGATGGGAAGGCGGCCAGGATTGGGGGGGTTGGTGTGTGCAGAGACAGATGGACCAAAAGTAATGCGTGCTCCACAATACGCACCCACCCCCCGGACTCTCAGATAGGCAGCATGCTGTGGCCTACATTTGGGCTGCCGGCTGCCTTAGGGCCCTGACACACCAAGCTAACCTAAAAAAAAAAAAAAAGTTAGTGCAGACTTTTTATTGCTTCTTGTTTCATGCCAGGAGTCACACTCGAAGTCATTGTAACACTAAAGGAGGTGGCCAGCTGACCACCAACATGCACATGTGTTCTGCACCTGTGTGAGAGGAAATATTTATAGAAGGAAACAGTCAGAAAACATCACAGAAAGAGAAGCAAAGTGAACTACAGTTTTTTTTTCTTTCATTGTATGCTGAGATTATAAATGGAAAATATGAGAATACCCTTTTAAAATTTTCAGTGGACATTGTACACTTTGCTGCCGGCTGATGCTGTCAGCCTGTAGTGTATTTTTTTTATTTTTTATTAAACCTTTAAAAAAAAAATTGAGGTGAAAAACAGAAGGACACCCTACAAAAATGACAGAGTTGGACAGCCACACACTTCAAGTGCCACCTGGTGGACTGCTGTTTGTTGTGTTAGGGACCAAATAAGGCAGAAAAACAGCTCAATGTTCTTCCCCATGGAGCCTGACTAGCTGTCTTCCACTGAAGCTGTCCCTGTGCTGGTGACAAATGTAGCAATTGAAATTCAAAATCTGATTTTAATTTAACCCCTGACACTGGGTTAAACTTGGATACAACATGGAAAAGGTGTGTTTTGTTTTTTTTTTAAAGGGGGGGGGATCTATGTATAGATCAGTCTGATCATATGTCCTAAGTCAACACTTGTATCATTCATGGTAGTTGTCTAAGCAATTTTTTGACTTAGTTGCTTAACAAACATGAAGTTAACAGTGAAATTCAAATTAAATTGACTTCGTGCAGCAGTCACAGTTGTAACCTGTCTGTAACCGTTTCTTCTCATGTTACACTGAATGTGTTCTGGGCTTCTTGCCAGTCAGCATAGTCAAATAGACTTGCATGTGCCTACAGTCTCTCTTGTTGAAGCTGGAGTTGAAAGATTTGGCGTGGCCCATTGACAGTTAAAGTTCAGCATTCCCATCATGTTGATGGCAGGTGTCCCTGTGTGAACTGGCTGGAATAAAAGCTCTTCGTGGCCATTTAAATGCTTCCCTGATAACATCCCATTGTAAATGTTTTTGTTTTTTCTCCTTGTAGTTAAACCACCATAGTTATCAGTGACTCATGCGCGTGTGTGTGTGTGTGTGTGCGAGGTCTCTAGTTTTGAGTGTAAACAACACATGGGTGCAATATTGTCTGAGTTCAAGAGCAAAGTTTTCCCTGTATATTCCTGTCTTTTTACATGTGTTTTATATATCTACTTTTTTTTTTTAAGTTAACTAATTCAAACCCCATCAAGTTAGAATTCTTGATGAAGACCAGTCATTGTACATCAATGGCCTTTTTAAGTGTAGATGTTTTTAATGTTACTTTGGTAAGTTTTGAGTTTTTTTGTTTTAATAATCATGGCCTTAAAATCCAAACCTAGTGTATGTCACATAACTTTGCATTTGCACTAAGAAATGTAAAAGTATCTCTGAAGCAATCTCTGGACAGAATTTAATGGCAGCTATGGTACTGTAGCTTTTTTTTCCCCTTACCTAAATTAAATGAAGTATATTGCAGCTCATAAGCACACTACCAGTTTATACATATGACTTATGCAGTACAACATAAAATAACATTTTTCATAGTTTCTATTACTGGTAGTTTCTGCAGTATTAAATGTGTTTTTGTACTTTCTGCATGTGACACTGTTGTATTTGATGTGATGGTCCTGTTCCTAAAGTTGCTTATGTTGACTTAAAATGGCTCATAACACAGAGGGATGCTTTTATATAACTTTATATTTGTACTGGCCATCTATGTCTGTATCCATCTGAGCAGGAATACAGTTTATTTAAATAGTCAACATAAAATTGTAAAAGCCAAACCTGTAGAGGTTTCTGTCATACAAACAAAAACTCACAAGTTTGAATTGTTAGTACTCTGCAAAAAAAAAAAAAAGCATCTATATTGTTGGACATTTCTGATTTATTTATTTATAATGCTCTCAGCCTATAGCTTGTTTTATCTATAGACTAACGTGTAAACATCATAGATATTTGGACCGGAGAAGTGCCAGTTGCAGAGCGTTTCTGTTTTAAGCCGGTCCCACACCAAATTTACAGCGCAGGTTTAGGGTGGCTGTGCTGCCTGACATCCAGTCTTTTAGGTTGCACTCATGACTTTGAGGTCAGCCAACTTACTCCACCCGTTTTCTTACTGCAGTGCACCAATTCCACTGTCAGCAACGCAGCTACAGATGCCTCTGCATCAACAATCTTGTAAGAGTTTAGTAGCTTAGCTTCTTTCCTAGCAAGAGTGCTATGGTTATTGTGGCTGTATCAATGACTGCTTGACCCCCAAAAATCATCATTGCTGTATAATCTGCAACAAAGCGCAGATGAGTTTAAAAACTTTCAAACTCCTCATCTCATGACCCCCACCCCCACCCCCAATCCTTCTGGGATTGTTACAGACCTTATTGTCCGGCACGCCACAGTTCAGAGTATTTTCTTGACCTTTGAGTTCACTCTTTCAGATCTTGTACTCGAGTCATCTGAATTGAAAATAACTTGTTTTTAAGTTGTTTTGGCTCCAAATGAAATTCCTGTCTTGCAATCAGTTATTTACTCCTCTTGTATCTTAAGACGACACATGGAGCTTATTTGTTAAAATGCATTTGGTTCAAGCAAATGAGTGCAGCTAAACGGGGTCTGTTTCCACAGATAAGTTTGACTCGAGATGTCGAGTCAATGTCACAGTGACATTTTAGACTTTTCTGTAATAACGAGTTAAACAGATGACTGTATTGAGTGGTTTAATTCGGCAGCTGTTAAGGAAACCAACAGTCCATTTATTAATTAATTAATTTCATTCTTTTTTCTTTTTTAAAAATAAATAGCAGAAACCTTGTAATTTGTTACATGCCATAGCCTACATATCTCTGAAGTGTGTAACTCTTACAGTCTCCTGTAATTCTCAAATCAAAAAGCTACAGTTGAACACGCTACATTGTTGAATAATTTCTGAGGCATGAAAAGGAGACATAATATCATGACTTTTCATATGGCTTGTAGTACTAGATCAGTAATTTGTCTAACTACCATGTGTCCTTGGACAAGGCCTTATTGAGATACTCAAGCAGCAAGACTGCCTGTACTATTTTTCTTTTTTTCCTTCCTCAGCCAAAAGCAAATGCTCTTATTTTACAACTGTCTGTCACGCGTTCTTTTGTCTTTGCAGAGTTCTTTTCATTTTTTTTCCGTGGACCAAGCGTATGTGTCAAACTTCTACTTGAGCTTACAGAATTCGTTCAGACGCTCTTTTTGATTCCTCCTCCATCAGATGCACAGCGGCAAACAATTCTAGGATTCATGCTGATACTTTAATAGTTCAATGCACAGTTTAAAAAAATAAAATAAAATCTTAAATGTTTGGATGGCCTTCTCCCGAAATTCGATCTTACATTCTGAGGCCGGGTCACTGCCAGTGGACTAAATATGAAATGGTCACTGAACCTTTGGCTGACAATGGCATAAAAAAAAAAAAACACTTTTTCTTTCCATGTACTTGCTACCTGCTCATGTGCATTTATTACTATCATGTCACTGTCCAATTTCTTTATGTGGAAGGTTACTCTTTCTGCAACTGTGCTTATGTTATGGACTATTTATGAACTGAACTGCATCGAAACACAAGTCCCTGACGCTGCAAGTGTATATGGATTGTTGTTGTGGCATGATCATGTTGTGTGACTGCAGTTTTTTTTTTTTCCTCTTCGGTGTAGAGTAGGACAGTTTTGTAACACTGGAATTTGAGTTCAGTATTGGCAGCTTTGGTTCCTCAGTGCATTTCAGTCTGCCTTGTCATTATAAAGATGCTGGAAATGTTTTAGTGCACCAGCAACAGCAATGGACAAAATAATATCAGCCCAAATATAAATATATATATATATATATGTGTGTGTGTGTGTGTGTGTATGTGTGTATATATATATATATATATATATATATATATATATATATTAGTGGGGAAATGCAGACTGAATGTAATGTGCCTAGCTCAGTCTTTTTTTTTTCTTTTATAAAATGTAAATAGAGGAAGTTGTTGAAGACCTTATGGGACTTCCCAAACTGGGAATTTTTTTTGAGTCTTGTGTCTGAAAACCTCTGAGGACATGAGATGTGATATCAGCTATATCATTCAAAGATCCTACAAACTAAACTTTGATGTAATATGCTTTAGGGCTCTTTTTTGTACATTTTAAGTTAGAGACTCATTGCTTGTGTAATAAATGTCTTTCCAAAGAAGCTGCTCTGGTTTCATTTTTTATTTTTATTTTTTACAGTGAAATGTGTCCAGTTGAATGGCACTGTTGCTTGGTTGTCATAAGAGCCCACACACATTTCTCTTTGGAGAAAAAAATTATAAAGAATTTCATAGATCTTTTAAACTATAAACTTATTTAAGGAAATTTCCTTGACATGCAAAACTGTGACACCTGCGTCACTGTGGGTTCTTATGGGTTAAAACAGCACTCTTAGGTCATGTGGTGAGCAAAACATGTTAAATCTCAGCTAGAAACAAGATTAAAAAACATATTGTCTCATTTCCGCACACCCCCTCTCATCACAAGACCCAAGTGTGGAAAAAGGAAGTAGTTCAAAATAAATCTCTGCTCTCATGGCGTGAAAATAAAATGCAAACACAGAGGGAACTGTATCTTAAAATCCTTAAAGCCTCTGTAAAAGGTTTTTTTTTCTTTAATTTTGGTTGGAACTCAGGCTGTACACTTAGTGCTTTTAATTGTGGCCCAAATATATGCTGAAGCATGCATTGCAACCCATTATTCAACAAACGTGATCAGTATATTCCAGTAAAAGTCACTTTTTCTCTATTCATACTTGGTCCACTAAAATCTACAGTGCCTTGCGAAAGTATTCAGCCCCCTTGAACTTTTCAACCTTTTGCCACATTTCAGGCTTCAAACATAAAGATATAAAATTTTAATTTTTTGTGAAGAATCAACAACAACTGGGACACAATCGTGAAGTGGAATGAAATTTATTGGATGTGTCAAACTTTAACAAATAAAAAAACTGAAAAGTGGGGCGTGCAATATTATTCGGCCCCCTTGCGTTAATACTTTGTAGCGCCACCTTTTGCTGCAATTATAGCTGCAAGTCTCTTGGGGTATGTCTCTATCAGTTTTGCACATCGAGAGACTGAAATTCTTGCCCATTCTTCCTTGCAAAACAGCTCGAGCTCAGTGAGGTTGGATGGAGAGCGTTTGTGAACAGCAGTCTTCAGCTCTTTCCACAGATTCTCCATTGGACTCAGGTCGGGACTTTGACTTGGTCATTCCAACACCTGGATACGTTCATTTGTGAACCATTCCATTGTAGATTTAACTTTATGTTTTGGATCATTGTCTTGTTGGAAGATAAATCTCCGTCCCAGTCTCAGGTCTCTTGCAGACTCCAACAGGTTTTCTTCCAGAATGGTCCTGTATTTGGCCCCATCCATCTTCCCATCAATTTTGACCATCTTCCCTGTCCCTGCTGACGAAAAGCAGGCCCAAACCATGATGCTGCCACCACCATGTTTGACAGTGGGGATGGTGTGTTCTCATGTTTAAAGCTTGGGAAATCTTTTTGTATCCAAATCCGGCTTTAAACTTCTCCACCACAGTATCTCGGACCTGCCTGGTGTGTTCCTTGGTCTTCATGATGCTCTCTGCACTTGGAACAGAACCCTGAGACTATCACAGAGCAGGTGCATTTATACGGAGACTTGATTACACACAGGTGGATTCTATTTATCATCATCAGTCATTTGGGACAACATTGGATCATTCAGAGATCCTCACTGAACTTCTGGAGTGAGTTTGCTGCCCTGAAAGTAAAGAGGCCGAATAATATTGCACGCCCCACTTTTCAGTTTTTTATTTGTTAAAAAAGTTTGACACATCCAATAAATTTCATTCCACTTCACGATTGTGTCCCAGTTGTTGTTGATTCTTCACAAAAAATTAAAATTTTATATCTTTATGTTTGAAGCCTGAAATATGGCAAAAGGTTGAAAAGTTCAAGGGGGCCGAATACTTTCGCAAGGCACTGTAACTATGCCAATATCTTATTTGCCTTTATGTAAAATATACTGTGTGGAACCAAAAGGAAATCTTCACTCAGCTGCTCCCTTTAGGGGTCGCCACAGCAGCCTACCCCTAGCATCTTCAATCCTCTGCATGTCTTCCTCCACTACCTCCTCTGTAATCTTCCTCTTTTCCTCCTGCCTGGCAGCTCCATCTTTATAATCGTTTGTCTAGTAGATCCCCTGTCCCTCCTCTGCAGATGTCCAAACGATCTCAGCCTCACCTCTCTGACTCTCTGACGGTCTCCAACCGCTCAGCCTGAGTTTTCCCTCTGATGTACTCATTTCTAAAAAGAGGATTAATGAAGCTAACTCCCATTGAACTGAGTGAGTGGTTTGCTTTTACAGTCAGTTTCACGTCTCCACCGCCTGGTGGCGTCAATGGTACAGAATCATTTTGACGGTAAACGCGGAAGTATCCTAAAGCTGTTCCATCCGAGCCTCCGTAAAGCAAACCTGCAGTTTGGTGACAATTACACAGTCAAGTTATTCCTACGCTGTGTCGCACTTACGCATCTGTTGCAAGGTAAACTGATTAATTTCGTGTTACCGGAGGTTTAACGGAATAATACAGCTGTCGGGTGTGTCGTCAGCCGGGAGCCATCATTTGGGAGACTAGCTCCGGCCGCTGGGTGCTACCTCTGCTAGCTAAGTAAACAGGCAGTTTTCCATATGGTTGTTCTTATGAAGAACATCTTAGATGGGTTTTGTTGAAGGTTTAGCTTCACTTAGCTGCAGTTGCCTAGTTTACAGTGGGCCATTTGGCCAACAAAGCCCGGACGTTTGCGTGAAAATTTTTGTCCCGTTGTTGACCGCAGAGCTCCCGTCATGGCTTTGACTGGAAGATGACCTGCAGCCTGAGCTTCTGATTGACATACTCTCCTGTTCACTAGGTCACATTTGAGGTATGTATTGTGTTCACCGGACTCGAGCCAGTCACACTGAATATTATTTAAAATGTGATTTTACCTTGCAGGTTCCACACAGGGTGACTCATGCTTTCTGATGAGCTTGACTCTAAACCGGAGGTAATCTTTTCATCGTTCTCACCCTCCACAGGAAGACCACTTAGTTGTGCAGTGATCTGTTAACTAACACACGAGCTTCATCGTTTTTTTTTTTTTATTGCTGTGGTTCTTCTCCTCCTCCTCCTCCTCCTCCATCCCGCCCTCCCCACCTCTCAGCTGCTCGTGCAGTTTGTGCAGAACGCATCCATCCCATTGGTGCAGGGTTTGGAGGACTGGAGTCCAAACACTCCTCCTGCCTGCCTCTGCTGGCTCCTGCTGAGAGCTCTCTGTGCACCCCGCTGGAGCTCACAGGTTAGCAGATGCCCACTTATGTTGGCCTGTCCACCCCTCACCATAGTTACTCTAGTTACTCTGTATCTGCCTTAATCCATACATAGCTCCTTTTTTTAAAAATTCTTTAGTAATATTACTATCAGATCTCTACCTGTTTTTAAATTCTTTAAATACAATACTATGCAAAAGTCTTGAGCCCCCCATTTCTTTGTATTTTGCTACCAAGGAGCCAGACTTCCTTGTCATTATTTTAAAAAGTGGTCCTGAGCATTAGTTCTTCAGGTTTTCTGAAGGTCTTTCAAAGTTTATCTTTGGACATTGGCTGCTTTCTCACTCTTTTTCAGTCCAGTCTTTGTACTTGACCATTTTCAGCGAAATATTTATTAAAGCCACTTAACACTGACCTATGAATCATTCAAGCAGAAAAAGGCACCTAACTCAAGGGTTTGTATTGTTTACATGTAACAGACAACTGGACAAGTGGAGGACAAAAGATGATGATGCAGGCCTAAAAAAAGAAACTTCTACCACAAATGAACAGTATCTCAAAGTCATGTCCTTAAGAAATGGGGGAAAATACAGCAAAGACCTCATGCAGAACCTGAGAGATGCATTTGATCCTTCAGATGATCCATCTGCTGTTCACTTAAGCCCCATCAGAGAAGACCTCAGTGGAAGAAGGGTGGCTGTCAAGAAGTCATTCTTAAGGAAGGGAAACAGG
>JAMQGT020002439.1:0-13335 GCA_024447675.2 Pterophyllum scalare
GATTTGAGGCTTTCCTTTTCAGAGGAGCCACAGTATCCAAAGTCGTACGCAGTAAGGATGTAAAACTATTGATGAGATAATCTACCTCAGTGGGAGCAGAGTTTAGGTAGCTGCTCTGCACTGTGTTGGCACATGGCACTGAAGAGCATAATAATGAAGGAATTATTATGCTGTTATTAACAAATAAAACAGGTTTTTGAATTTTCTAATTAGCGTCGATAAGACTAAGAGTCAGGCTTTCAAAAGCATTAAAATTCTGTCTGGGTCTTTGATTAATTACTAAGCTGGAATTGAAGATTGCTGCTACTCCTCCTCCTCGACCTGTGCTTCGAGCATTCTGACAGTTAGTGTGACTCGGGGGTGTTGATTCATTTAAACTAACATATTCATCCTGCTGTAACCAGGTTTCTGTAAGGCACAATAAATCAATATGTTGATCAATTAATAAATCATTTACTAACAGGGACTTGGAAGAGAGAGACCTAATGTTTAATAATCCACATTTAATCATTTTATTCTTTTGTGCAGTTGATGAAGCTATATTATTTATTGTTTTTGAATTTTTATGCTTAAATAGTTTTCTACTGATTTTAGGTTTGTTTTTTGGTGGTCTGGGAGCAGGCACCGTCTCTATGGGGATGGGGTTTTTGGGGAGCGGCAGGAGGAGAGAAGCTGCAGAGAGGCGCCTCACTGAACCTCTGTGTACGTCTGTCTGTGGAGGGGGGAAAATTTATTCCGTGAAATTAGGATCTTCAGTCAGACTAATTTCATGTGCAGTGAGTGTATCTTTCAGGACTTATAGGACATGTACACAAATATGAATTATTTCTGAGCAGCTTGGTGTTTGTCATGATTATTACAGTGAACTAAAACAGAACTAAAATCTTAAGTGTGAAAAATATAGTTAGCTGGAATTAAAAACTAAGCTTTAGGGAAAACAATATTGTATTTAAAATAAAATATATGTTCTGTCTGGGGTGACTGTGGCTCTGGAGGTAGAGCAAGTCACCTACTAATTATAAGGTTGGTGGTTTGATTCCTGGCTGCTCCAGTCTGCATGCCAAAGTATCCTTGGGAAAGATACTGAACCTGGAGATGATCCCGGTTTGTTCATGGAGTGTGAATGTTGTATAGGAAGCACTTAGTCCCAGAAAATAAAGTGCCTGTGTGAATGAGAGCTCATGTAGAGTAGAAAAGTGCTACATAAGAACCGGTCCATCATTCATTTCAGCTTATATTATCTTCAAATTTAGACAAATTTATCAACACAACCATCATAAAGAGGTTTTTAAAATACATTAATTGAAACTGTGATGTTTGACTTTCAGAGTGTTTTAATAAGTGTTCTGTACTTCTTGTCCCTGACAAATGCCCCAGTGAATTAATAAAGTGTAAACACTGAAACTAATCTAGACTGAACAGGATAAACTGAATCTATCAAAACTTCCTTCTCCACATAATTTATCAACAGGTTAGAATAAGAAAGGCTCTCCAATTATTTTAGAAATGTATTATTCTTCAGATATATATATATATATATATATATATATATATATATATATATATATAATATACACTATACACACACACTCATCTCCACTGCGTCATAGCAGCTAAGATGAGTTGGCACATAGCACAATACATGAGCCGGGCCCACAAAACAATTTGCAGAGCAGTCACTCGGGACTGTAGGACTGGACTGACGAACCTGTGCACTGCCTGGATTGAATACAAGAAAGCCTATAACAAGATCAACAGGACCCTCAGAGCCTTCATCAAGAACTCAGTGGGAATGTGGAGACCAGCACTAGAGGCCAACTTCAAGCCCACTGCACAAGTCACCATCAAATGCAGGATTTACCAAGAAGATGCCTTGTCCCCCCTGCTGTTCTGCATAGGCCTGAATCCCCTCAGCCAGATCATCAACAAGACTGGCTACGGATACGACTATGAAATGGAGCAACCATCAGCCACCTCGTCTGTGTAGGTTCTCAGTCATCCAGGTTCTAGTAGTCTCTGGAGATATGTGGATGACACCTGGGTCAAAATCAAAACCCAAGAAGCAGAAGCCTTCACTCGCCACATCAACTCAGTGGATAAATACATAAGTTTTACCAGGGAGGACACCAGGGGTCATAGGTTACCATTCCTGGACTGTGTGGTGCTTATTGAGGAAGATGGAAGCCTCAACATTGAAGTTTACCAGAAGCCCTCACACAGACCAGTACCTCCTCTTTGACTCCCACCACCCTCTGGAACACAAGCTTGGGGTGATCAGGACCCTACAACACCAGCAGAAAGCGTTCCCTCTGAGGCAGAAGGGAAACAAAAGGAACACACACGTAAAGGAAGCCCTCAAAACATGTGGTTACCCCACCTGGGCTTTCATCAAATCAGCCATATGCACAGGACAGAAGGTCAAACACAAACTGGGGAGAATAAGAATGACAAGAGGAACAATGTTGTCATCCCTTATGTGGCAGACTTGTCAGAGAAACTCTGAAGAATTTTCTCCAAGCATGACATCCCAGCATACTTCAAACCAAGTCACACCCTAAGGCAAAAACTGGTTCATCCCAAGGACAACCCCCCAAACACACGATCAGCAGCGTAGTGTCTGCTGTCCAGTGCAGTGAAGAGTGCTCGGACCTCTACACTGGAGAAACCAAACGGCCTCTTCACAAACGAATGGCACAACATAGGAGAGCCCCCACGACAGTAGTGTTGCATGACAGAAGACAGTAGTGTTGCATGCCATGGCAACACTACTTGTAGTTTTGGAGGTAAAAAAAACAAAAGCTGTTAGTCTCCAAAATTTGTTATTTTTGTTTGTTTGTTTGTTTTTGTTTTTTAAGGAAGGAGGTTTGCAACATGGTAGTAAACAACCCATTTTAAAGTCAGTGAGATAGGTTGACATGTTTTTTTTGTTTTTTTTAAAGTGGTTTCTAAGCTATTTTCAATCAAATATGGACTTTAAATATTATGCATTGTGTATGTATTGTGGGACACATACAGTACATTTGGGTCCATATGTTGAAGGTCATGAAGAACTGTTGTGTTGTGTTGTCAGGTTATGTGTCAGATAAGCGGTATCTGGGCGCTGTGGTCGGCCGTGTGGCAAACAGGATTGCACGGGGACGTTTTGTACTTGAGGGAAAGGAGTACCAACTTGATATTAACAACGGACCAAATGCACTGCACGGAGGGCTGTGCGGTTTCAATAAGGTAGGGCTCAGTTCATTTTTCTTTGTGTCCTGCTGATTAAAACTTTTGTGGAAAAGTTTACAAATGATATGTTTTCTCTCCTTGTGCACGTTTCACCAGTTACAGGTAAGTGTTTGCCTGTAAGTTATAATGTGTGGCACTTTAGTTCATCCCTCCTCTTTAATGTTCCCTCTATTGTTTTGATAGGAATGAAAATTAGCATTTTTCACAATGCTGCTTTGCAAGAAAGAGACATCTTCCTCTATAATGATAAAATTACTGGGTGATTTGCTATATTGCATTTTCTCTTGACACATGTATTTTCTTACTGCTGCTGATGTTAACACATTCACCTCACCGGTCCAAAGCACTAGAGTCAGAGAAAAGTGTATCGAATGTTGCTTTATATTGCATCAAATTCTCTTACCGAGTTAAACTGGAGCACACGAGTATTGCAGATAATCTGCTATGAATCCATGTACAGATACAGCCACCTAAACTGGTGAACTGATCCTCCTGCAGTTTCCTTGGTTTTGAGGGTTGGTGTAATCTTTCCCTTTCATTTTGAATTCAGTTTTATTTATATAGCACCAAATCACCTGGCCCTTTTAACACTTCACTGTAGCAGTTCAAAGACTTCCTGTTTCCACCAAGTCTGTGAGGAGGTGGAGTTAGGAAGCCAAGGAGGGGGATGAAGGTGATCAGCGGCGTCATCCCCAGAGCAGCACGGGGGCAACCTGGACAAGGCTAATGAGCTGAATCCGTTTTTCAACGCGTTTAGTGCTGGGCCCCCGTGTGGCCCCTCACCATACAGCACTAATCCTAACACTTTCTCCACTATCAAATCACTCGACATCCCCTCTTCTGAGGGCTCGAGGACTCAGAACCCCCCGCCCCCACCTGTACACGTCTGTGATGGCTGCTCAGGTGAGCAGACAGCTGGACCGACTACAAGGCCTCATTGCATGGTCCTGAAGTCCTGTGCTGTCCAGCTGTCTGATATCTTGTAGCATCTTTTCAACCCCGAGTCTAACCCTAACCCTTCCTCAGGAAAAGGCACTGGTATTATGGAAGACCTCATGTTCAGTGCGGGTACCAAAGAAAACCACTCTTTCCAGCCTTAACGACTTCAGACCAGTCACCTTGACCTCATATGTCATGAAGGGTAATTTGAATTTTTGAATTTATTTATTTGGTACGGACAATGCACAAAATTAACTGTTCATATTGATGGCAAAAACAAACACAGGTGGTCCCATGATTGGATTAGGAGAAGGTGCTTGTTATACAGAATGCTGACAGATGTGATGTGTTATGAACCAGTTCTTTAGTTGTTTTTTAAATTGATTATAAGTGGCAGATGTTCTGATTGTCTGAGGAATAGAGTTCCACTCCCGCGCAGCTGTAACCGAAAATGCACTCTGACCAAGAGCACTTTTCCAGAAAGGAACAACACAGTCTTCCCAGATTGCCCCTCTTGTACTGTAACTAGTCTCTCATTAAGGAGAGACTAGTTCTCACCAAGCTTAGCTTGCAGGTAAAACATGCTTTTGACCCTGTTCAGTTTGTTTTTGATTTGTCAAAAATCACTCCTGAATGTCACAAAAAGTTGCTGTCCTAGATCTAATCCAGGTGATAGTTTTATGTGTGCGTTCAAATTGGAGCATTTGTGAGTACTCAAATATGTGCACATTTGTAAATCATAGTTTAAGCTTGTCGATAATATCATACCCATTTGTAACCCTTAAGAGACTGACTTCATTCTGTAGATTATGCTTTCATTGCAGGACATTTCGACATACACTGCTCCTAAAAAAAGGAATGCTTTCAAACACATCAGATCTCAATGGGATCAAATCATGCTGAATCTCTACACTGATATGGACTGGATAATGTGTTACTCATAAGGTGATAAGGTGAACTCAAAGACACCCCAAAAATCAACCTTAAATTATGATGCAGCAGGCTGGTCTATTTTGCCAAAATTTCATTGCAGTAACTCAGAATGGTCCTCAGTAGTCTGTGTTGCCCACTCGTGCTTGTATGCTTGACAATGTTGGAGCTCCTAATGAGATGGTGGATAGTGTCCTGAAGGAGCTCCTTCCAGCTCTGCACCAGGGTATCACTTATCTCTTGGACAGTCTGAGGTGCAACCTGGCAGGGTTAGATGAACCAAAACATAATGCCCCAGAGGTGTTCTATCGGTTTTAGGTCAGGTGAGTGTGGGGGCAGTCAATGGTTTTAATTCCTTCATCCTCCAGGAACTGCCGCATACTTTTGCCACATGAAGCTGGGATGTTCACACCTGTGGCTGCTGGAGGTCATTCTGTAGCTCTGCAGTGCTCATCCTGTTTGTCCTGCACAAAGGAGCAGATCCTGGTCCTGCTTATGGGTTAAGGACCTTCTCCTGTCCAGCTCTCCCAGAGTATCTGCCTGTCTCCTGGAATCTCCTCCATGCTCTGAGACTGTGCTGGGAGACACAGCAAACCTTCTGCCAATGGCACGTATTGATGTGCCATCCTGGAGGAGTTGGACTACCTGTGCAGCCTCTGTAGGGTCCAAGTATGGCCTCATGCTAGCAGCAGTGACCCTGACCCTAACCAGATGCAGTAATAAACAGTCAGAAAATATGTGAGTGTCCTCCACCTGTAACATCATTCCTGTTTGTCTCATTGTTGCCCCTCTAGTGCACCTGTTGGTAATTTCATCAACTCCACACACTGATACTTACCTGACCACATCAATATCACAGAGGTTTACCTGCTCTGATGCTGTTCTCTGATTAAAAACTGTTCCTTTATATATATTTTTTAGCAGTGTGTAAACCTGAAATTTGTGTGTACCAGCTTCTCTGTTGGATGTGTAGACGAACACAGAACATTACAGAAATACACCCTCTTTCAGCTCTGAAGTCTTTGGGTTTAATGTATCATTATAAAAACAATCGGTCCTTACAGGCTCTAAAATTACTTTAATGCAACCTCAGATGAACAATAAATGGTAAATGTTGCTTAGATGGTGCCTTTCTACTACATTCACACAATCAGACACACATTCATACAGTGCTGCCTAAGCCATTTTCTATCACACACACACACACACACGCATATCAGGCAACACAGGGTCCAGTATCCTGTCCAAGGATATGTCAACAGTTGGACTGGAGAAGCCGGGGATCAGCCCACCAACCTACCGATTGGTAGACAAACCTCTACGTCACCCCCTGAGCCACAGTCGCCAGCAACATATACATATGACATGGCATAATACATATGCTGTATTATGCCATGTAATTTATTCAACAAAAACTAAGCCAAAATGCAGAAGAGTTGCAGGTTAACCCTGGGTTAACTTAGCAAGTTCATGTGACCATGTATCATGTTGTGGTACAGGTACTGTTTTTTGTCATTGTTGATTCTCTGTTCTTCATGCTGGTTTTTGGCTTCTGACTAAAACTACAATATGAATAAATGAAAGACTTTCTGAAATGAAGGCGGGACACACGGCCTTTTTCTTCTGCATCTACTATCCATGTGACAGGAAAGCCTTTGCACATCTGACAGAGTGGGCTAAACATTACAGTGGCTTTGTATTGTTTGTGTATAGAAATAATGTGAAGTATTATTGATATTCTTCTCTGCTGTCAAACACAGTCTTGGAGGTTTCTGTATATTAGAACCGATTTAGTCCCAGTGAACCAGTGAATATTCCCCTTTCATCATTACTTCAAAACACCCATCGTGTGCACCTGTAGAGTCAATATTTCATCTTGTATTTCCAGTCACTGAACTCTGACTACCTGCACTTTATGTACTGCATAATACATGTGTGTTTGCTTCTCCAGGCTGTCTGGCTTGCTACAGCAGTGGAAGGTGGTGTGCAGCTGAGTCTTACCAGTCCAGATGGAGACCAGGGTTATCCTGGAGAAGTTAAGGTCTCTGTCTCCTACAAATTACAGGTAGACACACCTGAGTCATAATTTCAAAGTATTGCATCCCATTTTTTCTATTTTTTGCAAGCTAATTCAACTTTGACTCTTAATTCTTCTGCTTAGTGATGCTCAGAGATCACTAAGCTTTTATCTAATAAGTGGTATACAGATATTAGTTCAGTAAGATTTAACTCATTTGTTCAGGGGGAAACACTGACTGTTAAATACCAAGCATGGTCTAACAAAACTACCCCCATCAACCTCACCAACCATTCCTACTTCAACCTGGCTGGACAGGTAAGTGAACATGAACGTGTTTGTGGGATGCTGCTCTCACTTGGTGTTGGCCCTCACTGCGGCATCATATCACTTCCTGTTCCTTTTACAACGTGCAGTTCATCCAACTGTCTTAGCTAATTATAGACCAGTTTCTAACCTTTATTTTTTTCAAAAACCCTTGAAAGAGTAGTTGTAAAACAGCTAACTGATCATCTGCAGAGGAACGGTTTATTTGAAGAGTTTCAGTCAGGTTTCAGAATTCATCACAGTACAGAAACAGCATTAGTGAAGGTTACAAATGATCTTCTTACAGCCTCTGACAGTGGACTCATCTCTGTGCTTGTCCTGTTGGACCTCAGTGCAGCTTTGATACTGTTGACCATAACATTTTATTACAGAGATTAGAGCATGCCATAGGTATTAAAGGTACTGCACTGCAGTGGTTTCAATCATATTTATCTAATAGACTCCAATTTGTTCATGTAAATGGGGAGTCTTCTTCACACACTAAGGTTAATTATGGAGTTCCACAGGGTTCTGTGTTAGGATCTTAGTATTATTAGAGCACACTGCATACATTTTCATTGGTATGCAGATGAGGTCCAGCTTTATTCATCCCTGAAGCCAGATGATAACAATCAATTTGCTAAACTACAGGAATGTCCTAACGACATGGATAACCTGTAATTTCCTACTTCATAATTCAGAAAAAAAACAAGTGGTGCTGGGCACAACAAACCCACCCCTAGCAGATGTTGTAGCTGATTTGAACATTGCTCATCTCACAAATGTGTCACTCCCCAAACATTGAATTACTGAGATAATACATAGGGCCTGTTTTTGTATCAAGTGCTTTGAGTGCTCAGAGTCAAAAAGTGCTATATAAGAACTAGTCCATTTACCATTTATTGTCCATGCCCATAATTTTCCTTTGACTTTTACCTTGAGGACAATGCTGCCAAGATTCAAACTCGTCCAAGCTTTTGGTGTCAATTTGAACATCCTGCTTCACATCATTCTTGAGTTATTGTGTTCAAAAGATTTTCAGAAAAACTTGATATCTGACCTTGACCCAATCATGGCACAAAATTTATTCAGGTGATCTAGGGGTCATATTTCTCCCATATTGGCTTCTCTTCATTGGTTCGCTGTTATATCCAGAATCAAGTTTAAAATCCTTCTCCTCACATACAAGGTCTTGCGTAAGCTGGCCCCATTATGTCTTAAAGGCCTTATAGTACCTTATTATCCTAACACAGAACTTGGTTCCCAGACTGCTGGCTTACTTGTGGTTACCTAGTGTATCTAAGAGTAGAATGGGAGGCAGAGCCTTCAGCTTTCAGGCCCCTCTTCTGTGGAACCAGCTCCCAGCTTGGATTCAGGAGACAGACACCCTCTCTATTTTTAAGATTAGGCTTAAAACTTTCCTTTTTGATCAAGCTTATAGTTAGGGCTGGATCAGGTGACCCTGAACCCTCCCTTAGTTATGCTGCTATAGGCCTAGGCTGCTGGGGGGGGGGTCCCATAATGCACTGTTTCTTCTCATTAATCTGATATTCAGTACATGGTGGTGGGGGGCAAAGAAATAGTGCCAATCCGAATGCCATCTGGATCTGACCCAGATTGTGGATTTGCAGGCTACTTGAATTTAACATGTCTATTAAATGGTATTTGGCCATTTGGCCACATCTCAGCAGAAAAGAAGACACATCATCCTCATTTGTTGCAGAAAAAAGTATATCACTATTGTCCACGGATGTGTAACATTTAATTGGGATTTAATCCAGATACGCAAATATATGATGCAACATTCTCTATCAATCTCTATCAGTCTGATCACTCAATTCCGCTATTATTGTCCACCCTACAAATTGCATATTTTCTCATTATTAGAGATAAAGCTTTTACAAAAAATGCTAAGTTATTTTAGTTCAACCTTTTAAACCTTGGGAAATTACGGGCATGGACAGTAGGACCATTTTGGTTATTCAATGTCTGGAGAGTGACGTTGGTGAGACGGGCAACATTCTAATCAGCTAAAATGCTTGTCGGGAGCGGGTTTGTTGTGCCCCACTCGTTAAACTTTTGCTCTTTCTCGCATAGTGAGTCTTTAGTCGTGTCTTTCTCCACTCTATTCTTTTTCCCTCTAACCTTGCTTGGAGGAATCAGTTTTTATAACTTCAAACTGAAGGACTGATAAGCCTATTCCATTTAGAGGTCAAATTTATTCTCAAGGTCACATTTGTCAGGTCATCCTGACTCTCCAGTCTGCATGCCAAAGTATTTACTTTACATTAACTTGTGAATTGTGATGGCTTGTGAGCCTGATGAGCAGTTGTATCACTGGCATTTCTTTCTTTCCTGATTATTTTTATTTTGTAAATTAGGAGGGAGGAGGCAGGCCTACGTTGATAAGATGTTTTGATATGAGTGCACTGTGTCCCTCGGTTTCTAAGACAGATCCACCCCCTGCTCATCATACCAAGATGGGTGATGTGTGTCTACCTATAGAAAGGGCAGCTTGATTACGGATGGAGGAATGAATGATTGACAGATGAAGTGGAAAATCTCTGATCTGTGCTCTAGGGTGTAGCAGATATCTACGACCATCAGGTGTCCATCAATGCACAGTCCTACCTGCCTGTGGATGACACGTCAATTCCCACCGGTAAAAGATTTACTTCACTCATCTTTAACCACAAAATGAAATGGAATGCAGCAATGATGAGGGTTTATTTAAAAGTTATGCTAGAATATTAAACCTTTATAATAGAAAAAGATCAAATGTAAATAAAAAATCAATCATTCAGAATGAGTCTATCAAAAACAATTGTTACAAAATTGTTTAAAAAAATTGTGGAGGTAACTGATGATTTTATGAAACAATTTTGAAATAATCACCACTTTATCATGGTGGAGGGGTTCGTGTATCCCGGGGATCCCATATAACTGTAGATATCTGTATTTAATGTAGTTAATTTTCAGTTTCTTATGTATGCGCATGTGTGTATGTTTGTGTATATGTGTATGCATATAGGCATGTATACACATGTACACAGAATGTATATAAAAGCACCATCCAATGTAAGGTTCATGCCACAGTATCAATAATTACCAAAATAATTTTCATTAATGTTGTCACCTGGCTGGGTGGCTACTAGAATTTGAATCTCGACAACCTTAATCTCAAGGTCAGAGGTCAAGTTTACTGAAAATCCTGTGAACGCAATAGCTCAAGGAGGAGGTCATGTAGGATTTTTTAAACCATGCCGTAGGTGTATGTACTCAGGAAGGATTACATACAGGCCTCTCGTACTGATAGCTGAAATGCATCCACTGACCGTCTCTCACACTTTGGAGTTCGGCAGCCTCGATATCATTCCTGCATTTTTTTATTTTGCAGGCGTCTCAGTGGCTCAGGATAAAAAATCCCATTCAGAGCTTTTCCCCAAACTTAATTCGGTCAGTTTTCATCATGGATGATAACCCTTCTGCTGTCAGTTTGCTGTGACAGCACAGTTTGATAGCAGAAGTGTTAAAAGATGTTTCACGCTTATGTGAGCATGGCCTGGACCCTTCTGTCAGCCTGTCTGCAGTTTGTAGTCAGAATGATGATGAAGGGCTGACTGAGATGGTGCACATTTTAATTTTTTTTATTTGTTTCCAATTACAAATCAGGAGAGCTGATGTTTAAATAAACCTTTGATAATTACAGGCAGTGAAGTGTAATCAGTTGATGCTTTACTTTTTAATTACTGATAATATGCACTCATTTGCTAAACACAGTACTTCCCTTAAGGTTCTTAGACTGATTTGTGCTTTAATATATCTTAACACTTCTTTCAATAAGGCACTACACTACCAGTAACTCACTAAGAAATGGACTCCCATGATGGTGCAGCTCTGTAGAGTGGACTGTCACATTATCTAACATTAGTGATACCCAGTCATGGACTAATTGGCTAAATGTTGACAGGAGAGATCAGAGAGGTGGACAACACGCCCTTTGACCTCAGAATGCCAGTTCTAATTGGCCCTGGTCTGAAGGAACTTCCCGGCCCAGGGTTTGACCACAACTTCTGTCTGTCATCACCCAGAGATGCCTGGACAGAGAGACATGCTGCCAGGTCTGATACAGAAATCATTTTCTAAATCGTGCACATTTACACACTGCTCTCAGCATACACACATTACACACCACAGTAGCATCCACTGAAGGTAAGAAAATCTCTCGCTGATTTTCAGAGTCTGTCACCCAGCGAGTGGGCGTGTCTTGGAGGTTTCTACCACCACCAGGAGTCCAGTCTCTCACTGCCAACTTCCTGGATGGTTCTACTGCAGGAAAGGGTGGGTGTAGGTACAGGTAGCACAGCTCCTTCTGTCTAGAGACACAGAGCTGGCCTGATGCTGTCAACCAGGTATGAGAAGAATAGAAACTCAGACATACAATGCTGTTACATGGAGAGATTAAAACAGACTCCTCCAAGGATGAAACTTTGGAGGACTCTGTTTGTTAGAATGTGATTTATTGTTTTCTCTTGTAAATGGAAATTAATTATTAAAGAAATAATATACTTAAGGATGTATTAACCAAAAATGAGACAAAAGGTAACTTATGTGAAAGCACTAGCACCATCTCTTGTAAGTGTGTGAGCAGGTAAACTGTTTCAGTCTTACAAATGGAGAGAAACCGACCTGTGCCATGACATCCCCGAGTAAAGGCCAAAGCATCACCACGCTACCAGCCGACAAGGGGAGGTGCACCATTGTTCTGAACTCAGCAGTTATCACACCAAAATCGACTTCAGCTTCCTCAGTGACAGCAATACTTATGAGGTCTTAAATAGAGACCCCAGAGTGCACCTACCCAAAAGAAAGTCATTGACCTCCCTTCATACTATCACCTTTACCCTGGAGAAGCTACTCCATGCATATATGGACTTCACAGAGGCAGCATACTGAGCCAATAAAATGGTCATCATGTTATCTCGTCCAGAGTTTTATCGTGTTCTGTGTGACCAGCAATTACATAGAATGACCTGCCTAGAAAATAATAATTTGACACCAAGAACTGAGTAATCTCTGTCTCTAAAATGCATTTCATGGCTCACTCTGTAGGTCTGTCCCTATAATCAATGAGAAAGATGCTTATGTCTGCACGAGTGGCACATCAATATTTATCACTGGGTCACTGACAAAGTGAAGACTACTGTTAGGAGACTGCTCAAGAGGAAAATCTTCCTTGGGGTGAATCTCATGGGAAACTGGCAGAGCCTCCTGACCCACTGCTTCATTACCCCTTCTGTCTCTCATGCCAACCACTGAATACACTCCCTCGATGGTTGTGAGCACACTCCTACGCGTCTGCGCCCAAACAAAGGAGCTCACTGCAGCCTTAATTCTATGCTTATTGATCTTGGAATGGATTTCTACTAGCATTACACAATATCTGTGAAAATCTCCCTGCATGCACTTATTATCCACGTACAGTACCAGTCAAAGGTTTGGACACACTTTTGACTGGTACTGTATGAGCAGTGCCCGTAGCAGCTCTAACCTGGGGAAGAAATGTTAGTGTGGAGGCCAGGAGAGAAGTGAGCTGGGGCGCTGTGGTTATTGGAATCAGAATCAATTTTATTGTCATCATATGTCAAACATATAAGGAAATGGCATTCCAGAACACCCATCCAAGAAAACAAATAAATCAAACAGGGGAGATAAGTGTCTGCGGCCTTGCAGCCATCAGAGGCGCTGCCGTTTAAAAAGATGGAAACAATAGCGAACACAATGGGGTAAGTGAGGAGAAAAAAAGCATCTCCTACTTTGCTCCATAACAGGGCACAATATGAGGTTAGAAAACCTCTGCATAGCGTAGTGTGAGCACATATACTAACAATATGTAACGAGTAGGTTACAGAACC
>JAMQGT020002440.1:0-28947 GCA_024447675.2 Pterophyllum scalare
CTTCACAAAAAGTTAAAATTTTATATCTTTATGTTTGAAGCCTGAAATGTGGCAAAAGGTTGAAAAGTTCAAGGGGGCCGAATACTTTCACAAGGCACTGTGTATGTATATATATATATATATATATATATATATATATATATATATATATATATATACACAAGGCCAAGTCAAGAACACTCTGCAAAGATAGGAGGTACTGTGTATAAAAATCGCCAAACAATTAACTAAACAGTTAATGCAATATTTTAGTTGAGCTCCTTGTATTAAAGCTGAAAGTCTGCTCTTCAGTGACATTTTGACTGTTTGAGTTAAAATCCACTGTGGTGGTGGCAAAATGACCAAAATCATGTCTTTTACCAAATATTGATGGCTCTAACTGTAGGTGAGGAAGTTGCTTTCAGCGCTGTAGCTCAGCATTGTTCTCTGTAGACTTATATTTGCAAGAACTGCTTTTCACATTCTGGTAAGATTCAATTTAAACCCGTCTTTGAAATAACCCTTGCCAAGTTTCTCTAACATATTCACTTTCAAACAAAATTTGCTAAGTCTTCCTTATTTTATGTTTGTAATCCTGTTGCTGTAGTCTGAACATGTAGTCTAGAATAAACAAGTTCTTCAAATAAACGATCAGATCCGATTTTTATTCCTGCCTTGTAATATGACCCATAAAACAACATATAATTGTGTCGCCACTTCTGAGGATCTAAAAAGCCCACATTACTGTCAACCAAGGGACTTAAATTTTGCTTTCAGTTGCTATTTACCTTAGTTATCATCTGATTTGGTTGGATTTACAGGCACCAAAACTATATATTTATATTAAGGGTAGGGTCACAATGCACCCTTTTTGTGTGACAAAAAAAAAAAAGAAGCTCAGCTTTCTGTGCTTCCAGAGTACCAGATTTAGCTCTCATTAAAGCTAGAAAACCAACACATAATGGTCATTATACATGCACTTCTTCACACGACCGTTAGAGGTTGCTTAACCTTAAAAACAATATGCTATTAAAACAGCCTACACATATCACCTCTTTGGTTCCTGTCTGTGGGAAGACTGTCGTGATAGGATGATAGATGATGGATGACGGAGAACAGATATTGTAAATAACTCATCGGTAATGAGTACATAAACTGTTTTATCACCCTGCTCCTTCAGTGACATATGTGCGCTGAAAAAGTTGCCGATTGCTGATGCATCTAAGCAAGAAAGTTGAAATCACAGTGCAACTCTCACTGAACTTCAGAGCACATTTTTCCACAGAGTGTGCATGGAGGCTATTTACAGTAAGGAATGATTAGAGCAACCAGTTTTAATGTGCATCTTTACATTTGGGAATTGCATTAAATAGCACAAACCTCACCGAATCATTTGTAAAAGGTTACAAAATGTGAATTTTGAGTCCAGTTGTCAGTAAATGTGTGAAAACAGTTGTGTGTAGGTTTGAGTTTGTGTGCTGTGTCAAGATGCATCATGGCAGACAAGCAGTGAAATGCAAAGAAAAAGAGAGAGAGAGCAAAAGAGTGGAGTGGGTTAGGATAACAGTGAGGGGCAGAGAGACACCACGAAGGAGAGAGAGCAAGCGCACGAGGAAGAGAGATGGTAGAGTGGCCAGAGGGCAGTGTGCATTAGAGTAAGAGCCTGATTGGCTCTGACCTTCCTCACAGCCAGCTGTCAGCCTCTTAGATACAGACACACACACATGCACGCACACATACACACACACAGCATAGAGCACACAGCCTGTTACGGCCCTGCAGGCTCTGATTACCATATCAGCACTGTCTCATTTGCATAAATCCCAGCACTCTTAATTAGGCTTCATCTCTCTCTTCCTCTCTTTACCTCACTCTCATTTTCAGCTCTTCCCTACACTTTTCTTCCTCTCTCTCTTCCTCCATTTGCTTGCAGATATGAGCTGGGGTTTAGGGTTAGAATTAGCAGATAGGAGGGTCCATGACTCCCAATTAGTTTAGTGCTGATTAGTCTAATGACAATTTCACTTCATCTACATGTATTAGCACACCATATTCTTTTACTATTTCTGTTCACATAAACATTATCTGCAAGGAATTTTCTCTTTCATCTTCTCCCCTCTCAGCCTTTTTTTTCCCTCTTTTTTATTTTACAGGTGTTATGGTCAGAAAGGACAATGAGCTAATTATGGCCAGAAGTAAACTCTCGTACCTGCTATAAATTAATGTGCAGAACCATTACCTTTGCCTATATGCAGGGGAATTAAAATAACTTGATGTTGTTTTGGTGTGTAATTACCTTGAAATTGTTTACATGAAGCCCAAAAATAAAGATTCATAATCAAAAGTTTATTTTCCAGCCAAACAGAGTTCATAACACGTTTTATTGCAGATCAGGTTGTCTGCATTAACAGTGCATATGCTGCTTACATAAACATGTAAGAAATATATGTGCATGCCTGAAAAGTGCTCCTGAAGAACACGTATGCAGAAATACTGTTTATGTGTCCTTACGAATGACTCACCAAATATTTGAAAGTGTCTGACATAAAAAAAAAAAATTAAGCTTCACATTTGTCCTTTTTATTTAGTTACTACAGTTACCAGTATTACAGGTGGGTACGTGTGCCTCAAATTGTCAAACAAAACAGCAGCCTTGTTTGAGCTGACCTGAGTAGCACAGTGCACAAAAATAAACTCAGATTTTCAGTTTCTAAAGATTGCTTCAAGTGATCTCTGTAGGCTTATATATTTTATCTAAAAAAAGCAAAAAAATCTGGCATATAGATGAAAATTTGCTAAAAACAGCTAACTAGCAAGCAAGGGAACCACAGACAGTGGTTAGCATTTGATTTGGAAATGAGAAAGTCTTGGATTTAACACAATGAAAACTTTTAAAGCATGCAAATTTGAGTTTACTTTTAGTCTTTTAAAATGATGCTAGCTATGTCAAGAGCAACAACTGGAGAACAAAGGTGTTCCACCTTTGACCGGTGCGCAGTCCACACTGCACCATACCTCTGTGGACCCACCTCCTGCAGGTGGATGGTCCACAGGAGCAGGTTCTCCCTTACATAAAAGGTGAGGACCTTGTCATTAGAGATACTACTTCTCCACATCAAAAGTGACCACTTGAGGTGGTTTGGATTGATTAGGATAAACACCTCTTAGGTGAGGTGGAGACCTGAGGTAGACCCAGGACATGCTAGGAAGATTATTTCTTGCATAGACTGCTGCCCCCATGACCTGGACCTAGATAAGTGGCAAGAAATTGGAGGGCGGAATGGATGTTAAGAACATCTAAGAAATTCATTGTAGGTATTACAATACAAACAAGGCACTTTGTGAGCACAGTTGACTGAATTGAGTCATGCAGACCTCGTTGTCTCACACATATATCTCCAAACGACATTATGCTTTTTACAGTTACCACACAGTTGACCAAACTGAGAAAGACCGAAGTGATGTTTACTCTGTTCCCATGCATCCATTTTCTTCCACTTATCCCTTTCAGGGTCATGGAGGGGCTGGAGCCTGTCTCAGATGTCATAGGGTAAGAGGCAGGGCACACCCTGTACAGGTAACCAGACTGTTACAGGCTAACACAGAGAGACAGACAACCATTAACACTCACGTTCTTACCTATGGACAATTTAATACCATCAATTAACCTACAGCATGTCTTTGGACTGTGGGAGAAAACCAAAGTACACGGAGAAAACCCACACAAACACAGGGAGAACATACAAACTCCCCTCTGGAATTGAACCCAGGACCTTCTTGCTGTGAGGCAACAAGGCTAACCACCACATCACAGTGCTGCCACAAATGAGGCATAACTAATGATCATTTGCCGTTATAGCAGTGCTCTGTTAAATGCTCATTTTACAACTTTTGAATTTTAATAAAAGATGAAGCCTGGTCTCAGAACTGCTTTCAGGCTAGAAATGGCTAAAGGACCAGATAAAGTGGGCATGGCAATCCACATCAGTCTTTCTGAGTGGAGTCCAATTGTATATATTTGCATACTGTTAGCCACTGAACAGAGAGCAAAACATCAACACTGCTTGGAAGCGCAGATCTGTGATCAAATCCAAATGTAGAAAGATCAGAGGTGTTATCCATATTGGTTTTACACCATTTCTTTTTGTTAGGGGTAGAAACACAAACCAGGTTTGTTTTAGTTAGATTTTAATAATTGATATCCAAAGATTTTTTTAGCTAAATTGAAAAGCAATTTAATTAATTGTGACTTACAATCCATTTGTTACTTACATATAGTTTAAAGCACTCTTTCATAATGGATCTTGTTTGTGAATGTAGGCATGTGAATGATAATGGATTGGAGGGGAACTAAATCACATTCAGCTTTGGTGCCTCACTCAGCCGGAGGCGACCCTGATCTGTAAACCCCCCAATATGTCTGCCAGAGGGCGTGTTACATCACCTGAAAGCCTACAAAAATGGACGTGGAACTCAAGACCAGTTTGGGAATACGTTATTAACCTAACTAGGCTGCCTGAGAAGGATCTAGATCAAAGAACAGGACTTGGACAAGCGGTGAAGGTTCAACTAGATCTACATTATCTAAAACTCAGATGCACACGCAGATGGTTTTTGGGGGTCCAGGGTGGAAACAGGGGGAACTCAGGGAGACTGCTGAAACCCCAAACGCTGAATGCTGTGTGTGTACACCGTATGTGTGTGTTGTTGGAGGGAGGTGTGTAGGGGGGGTTAAACACAGCTATATTCTGTAGATAACAGGATTAGCTGGGAAGCGGATAATAAGTTAGCATTTCCTCCCTGCGGCACTCTCTCCTCTCTCCTCCTCTAATCCTGCAGCTTTGATGTCCCTGCTCCCATCAGGTATCTGGGCTGCTCTGGCCCCAGGGCCCCGGGGCCTCCAAATGCTCAGACACTGAGTTGTGTGTGTGTGTGTGTGTGTGTTTGTGCGCGCATATGGGTGTGGATGTCTGCCTGTCTATGCGTGTGTGTGTGTGTGTGTATTCAGTGTCCTCATTAGTTCTGCCTGTTTACTAAAGTTGGCTTCTTGGGATGAAATCTGCTGTGCGGCCGCTCTGCCAGAGATCTGCTCACTATTTACAGCTCGCTCTCCCTGCCAGGATCTGACCCGACAGAAAGCTGATGAGGCATTTTGTTCTGGGCATGCAACATCTAAACAACAACAATAAGCCAGCAAACAATGATTTCAACACCAAAGCAAGGAGCAAATTTAGAGCTTTATAGGAAAATATAGAGAGGAGTTTCATGCTCCAGTTACATTGTTCCATGATTTGTATTATCAACCTGTGATCATTTTTCAAACCACCTTGTTTATCTGTTTGAACTAAACTGACCTGTTCTTTCTGTATTCATATCCCTCTATGACATGATTCTTATGATTGGGTAAAAGCCTCTAAAACAGACCCAGAAAACTGACTTTGGTTAATCTTGTTCACATTGTTGTCATAAGCATCTCACTGTACTCTGAGGAAAAGGCCCAAAAAGCGTGATGTCATACCACCCACTGGTTTATAATGTGTTTGAATCTTCACCCTATCAGAATTATGGCTGCTATTATCATGGTATTTTTGATTATTTTGGAGCCAGAAGTGACCATGTATGGATGTGAAGGTGGACTGCTAAGTTAATCCTAGCAAGATTTATCTACCAACTGTATGGACAGCTGATAATTAGTCCTAACACAAATAAAATACTTGAATTTCACTCTCTAAAACTGGAGCACAAACTTCTTGCATGGTCTGTTAGTGCGATTAACAGCAACAGAAGCCATGTTATTTATACTCTAAAGCATGCCAATACAGTAAACACAGCTAGCAGCCTAGTCATCTACCTGGCACTCAAAGTAACTACGTCCCTAATATCGCTAGGCTGTAAACATGCTTATTTCTAGAGTCTATGGGGGCTGATTTGGTTTTAGATCCAGCCCCAAGTGGCCATTGGATGCACTGCAGGTTTTGATATTTCTGCATTGGCTTCATTTTTCAGCCTCTACCAGCACACTGCACTTTTCATCTCCTCTCCCTGGAGTATCAACAATCACTCATACATTATTTTTGGAACTGACATATGGGATGTTTAGTGCAACCTCTTCATGGATCTTAGTAAGGCCACCGACTGGCAAAGCATGGATCCTGCTGGAAGCTCCATTAAATAACACTCATGACAAACAACATGATAAAAAAAATCTCTGAGCCTGGCCACAGACTGTCTATGTGAAAGATATCATAGTGGCTTGGTTTGGCATTTTTTGGCTCTTGACATACTATTTTTTTGAAACCAGACATAATGATTGTGGGGAGGAGCTTTGTAAGAAACTTTGCCAGGCCCTAAATGCCACCCTGCTTCATCATATTTTTTATTCTAAATAGGACCATAATTTAGTGATGTGCTAAGGTCATGGTTACTGAGGTCATGGATCAAGTGAGCAGCAGTTTGGAATTTTACTGGCTATTGAAAATGAGGTGTTACATCTCACAGGGTTTATCCAGCTATCATAAAATTCCCACAATAAAAAGAATGCAAGGTTTGGGCTTTCCTTTTCAGCTGTGGAATCTACTGAAAGCAAATAGTAGATAGAAAACTTTATGATGTGATTTTATGTCTTGAGCTGTAAAAACCTAAGGTTGCATTAACATTTTACCATCAAAATAACTTAACAACAAACAAATTTGTGACTTAATCCGTAAATGTAATAATATGCCCATGGCAGTGCAGCAGCTGTTTTTTGCCTCTTCAGAGAATAGGCTTCAGGAACTAAATGTAATTCATTTTGATTGGTAAGAAGGCTGATTCTCTTCTCAAATAACTTTGTTAAAATAGAAGCTGGAGCCAACCTGCCTGTTGTTAGCGGGGTTACATTCAGCAGGATGTCTTCTCTGGACCCTTTAGGGGTTCTTGTTACCTTCAGGCAGAGCTGGGCTAGCTGTTTCCCTCTTTTTCCAGGCTTAATGATAAGCTAATGATAAGCTAAGCCAATCAGCTCATGGAGCCAGGTTCTTGTAAAATGGACAAACCGTATTGATCGTGTTATCCAGCTTTCTTCATCCACCAATGTCAAAGTATGCCTTTGAAGTCAAACACACTCTGCACCATGTTAGGACTCAGTGGTGTCAAGCGATGTAGACTTAAATCATCCCTTTCTAATTGGAGGTCCCTGTGTCATTTTTGTGAGATAATAATTAATCAGAAGAAGCCTCCTCTTTGGTTATAAAGGATAATGCTGAAGGCAGTTTATCTTGGACTTTTATCTTATCACCATATGGAAGTTATAAGATCTCTGTACTGCTGTCAGAGTGTTTACAAACTGCAGCATGCTTCAGTGTGTGCAGTTGTATGTGTGTGTGTGTGTTCTGTGGGAAGGGAGAAATTGAGTCTAGGAGTGTGTGAGTCTAATTAAAACGATGAAAATAATTACTGATACAGGCTGACAGACAGCCTCGCCCTCAGACATCCTCAGTAATTAGTTAATTAACCAAACGCAAATTAGCAGCAAGAATTAGTCAGCCAGGCTTAACGGAGAAGATGGTGAACCCTCCTCTCGCTTTCTGCTTTGCTACTCTTTGCTCCGCCTTTGCTGTCGGAGTGTGTATGTGTGGGTTTGCGTGCGTGTGTGCGTGCCTGCCATGCTGCACTGTTTTTAAAAAGTTAGAAATAGGGCACATCTGCTTTATTACACTTTATCGCTACTTTGCATGACACAGTCTCTACATAGTATGTAATATTTTTTCTGCCTAAGTCAATTCATTCAAATTAAAAAGTGATTTCAGGATAATGAGGGAGTAATTTTCTCGGTTTTTGCCTTGAAAAACTGGGATACACGGAGTGAACATTTGCATCTGTTCCCCTTCAAATCCTCTAAACATCCATGATAATAAAAATGCTAATTTAGGAATAATATTGTGATTTTCCTTTAAGAAATTAAACCTGAACTTTAAGCAAAGTCATAAATGACTGAGAAAGCATTCCCTCCACTGGACATGACAGATATTTTAAAACATGTATATTTCTTCATCATTCCGGCTCACATGATCCAAACAAGCCACTGTGCTGCAGTTACCCTGAGGCCCTGCAGGTCATAAGTACAACCCCTCAGATCTACCACACTGAAGTCAAAATGATTACGTGAGCAGGGATGAATATTCGCCCACTGCTGGCTCCAGCGGGCAAGTTGATGCTCGCTGCTGGAAGTGGCTGGTATTCCTCTTGTTAACACTCACTTTGACTTGCCCGTGGCTCATTTTAAGGAGGAACTCAGAGAAAACAAAGCTCCAGCTGCAGCTGCACAGAGAGCTCCAATCCTGACTTAGTATTGAAAGTATATACAAATGCGAATAAGGAATAAGCCTTGTGATTTTCTGTGTTTGTCTCATCAAAAGATCCCCACAGTTAAAATCCCAGTCTGCATTGATTCTAATGCTCAACAAACTTTTTGGAACTGTAATAATATTTGAGTAAGAGCGCTTCTTGGATTGGGAAAAACCAACAGAGGTTTCCAGAGCAGAGTAGAAATATACCATCCTGATATGAAGTGTCAATTTCCCGATGGCTTGACACTACGTGGACCTCTATATGGGTGCAAACTATCCACATTATAAGCCCTTGGCATTGACCACACCTCACCACCATATAAAAACAGAAAACAAAGGAAACTTAACCAAAGGGAAGCTTTTTTCAATTTTTAAATTACATGCCACAAAACATCCTGACATAAATGAGGCCCAAGGTTTTACTGCTTTTTTTTTTTTTAATCCTTTTTATTTTTTCTTGTTTGCTTGTCATGTATCGCTTTGTAACAAGCGCTGTTGCGTTTGTCTGTTGTGTCTTTAATTTAATTTGAAAAGAAGTTATTATGGGTCATAAGCAGCCTCTTTTCTAGACCCCTACATCTTGACCTATTGGTGAAAACCTCTAGAAATGAGTCATTGTTTGTTTTTTAAGGCTTAACACAACCAATAAAGGTGTTTTGATTATTTAAATTATTTTCCTTATTTTTACTTTTAAATGAACTGAACCTACTCAGAAATGTGGTTTTGGTGGGCAATAATAGTGTTAATGCTCTAATGCTCATAAGCATACCAAATGTGTATGAGTCACACACTTGCTCAGTGCTACATACAGTATGGGGTAGAGTTAATCTGAATATTGAGGGATATAAACTAATAATGTTTTTGGTATTTTTTGAGATTTGACAAAACCTAAAAATATATAGACTATCATTAACCATATCCTTTGAAAAACTTTGTGGTTAAGACATCAGGTATCTGAAACAAGGTTTTAGGTGTGGTCTCCCTTTCATGGTGATGTCCCAAGAGGGTCAAGCCAAGATCCCCTTTGCTGTAATATGTTGAATCAAGATGGTATCACAGCCTTTCTCTGGTGTCCTCTATCTAGTGTCTGTTTGCATATGAAGAAACATGAAGGTTAGAAAGATGAGCTAAAACCTATTCTGGACAATAATGAATAGCATATTTGTTCTTTGAGAAAGATCAACACAACTGGTTGGCTACTCCTGCTATAACACGTGGGCTCAACTCTTGTCGCTCTTGCTGAGGCATATAGTGGGTAAAGGTCCCCAACAATCTAGTGAATAACTGCAGAGCTCCAAACCTCCCCTGGCATTAAGATCGGGATAAAAACTGTGCATTGGGAGCTTCATGGCATTTCCGTGGCCAAACAGCTCCTGTAGGTGTATGGTGAAGGTGGGCCCAGATTAAAACCAGGAGCCTTCTTATTGTGAGTGTCTAAGAAAATGAATGTAATGGATGGATCTACAGTTTATCACTCATGTGTCTTTCCTGAAAATTAAGAAGTTCTGTGTAGGTGTTATGATTCATTACTTGATAGATGATTGATTTACATATGTCGAGCTCCCGGCCTCTTAAGCTGTAAGTTATAAATTGTGCGATTAACATTAAAGGAAAGAGCTGTTGTGGATGACTGATGTTTAAATTCTTAAAAAATATATATTCTAAAAATATATATTTAGATCACTGTACTTGTATTATTACTGTATGACACAGCAATTTATAAACACAGGCACTGGGATCTTTCGTTACTGTGGAATCATGACAGCTAGCTTCAGAAAGACCCAATACATGCAAATGAATAAACGCTTTGTATGCATCTGCGCATAGATAAATACACTCACATGCAAATGCACTGATGTGCAGATGGTGTAGAAAATGGTTTTGTCATTGGGCATATGACTACAAACCGGGAAAATGTATGTGTACCATTGAGTCTGTGTGTGTGCGTGCATCCTTGTAGCTTTAGGGTAAAGAGTCATGTGCACATTCAGGTCAAAGCTGTCAATCAACTGCCAAACTGTTGTGTTCACTGACTTACAAAAATAACAAAGCAGCTTTAGTGGAAGTAAAGTAGAAAAGTTTCTGTCCATTAAATGCTTATTTAGCTCTTTTCTACCTTAGTGCTTCTGAAAGTACAGTAGTTTACTGTGTATGTCTCATTCATGAATGGAAGCCTGTGGTAGAGGTGGAGCCACCACATACCTGCCTTGGCTCACTGTCTTCCCCAAGGACACTCCAAAAGGTAGACAGCTGGTTAAACCACAAACCTGGCAGTTAGTGGTAATCCATTCTACCAACTGAGCCACAGCTGCCCAGAATTTTCTTCACTTCCTATGAGGTAGAGCACCGAAACTTGGTTAAGTCAAAGCACAAGTTAGGTGTTAGAAAAGATCACCATCTGGGTAAAAATAGACCTTTTATAATATAACCACATGTTAGAAAGCTCAATTTTTTTGGTCATGAGGGTTCAAAGCGCCACCTCATGGAAAAGTGACAACATCAGTGCATATTATACATAGATTTCTTCAAATGGGCACTAAAGGTCAAGTTACTTTAATGTGTGACAGATTAACAGCTTGTACCAAACACCCATAGGATGTTTTTTGAGGGTGGTGGGAGGATAGGCTCTTCAAAAAAGGTAAAACCTATGGATTTAGTGTGATGTTATCATAGTTCATCTTCTCACTTGTACCTGAAGGCACATGTTGGAACAGCGAAGTCATGTGTTTTGTTAAACACGGTTCTATTTTCACTCTGGAAACCTTTAATTAAATCCAAACTCCTGCTAGCAGTCACTGTTTATTTCTGGTAACAGTGAAGGTAATCTTATTCAAACCATACAAGTAGTTTTGGGCACATAAACTCCATCATAATTTTGGGGGTTGTTTTGTTTTTGAACACACAGACAAATGAGCTGCTTTGTTGTCGGTATGAGGATTTTTAGACTGAGAACTGATCTAAAGGTACATGCCATTTACATCCAGCTTGTTCCTATTGTTTCTATCATCTTCGCTTTTCTCCCATCTTTTCTTCGTTGCACTCAGCTGTGTCTCACTTAGACTACAATTGCTTTAAAACAGTCTGTAAACAGCACAGTTTCTCTGGTGGGAATGTCGACTGTGTTTCCATTCACTAAGCAGCCAGCAGCCAAAGAGCTGGCGCGATGGGATTCAAACTGTTTCTCCAGGGACTCACACTGGAAGCTCATCGACACAAAACCCAACACCAAAAATCTAAAGTAATCATTTTTGACAGTTGCTAAAAATATGAGAAACAACCTCAGGGGAGTATGCGAGTCAATATTTTTTCGAAACAGGATAAAAAATGATTTCATTTTCCTTTGTTTTAAAAATGTCATTTTCTTAACTTTTGAATAAGAGTGGTGGCATATTAAGAATATGAATGAGAAATTATGTTCATATACATTGTGTAGCATACAAACAGTGGTGAAACTGCTAGCAATCAGGTTAGAACCTTGAATTGGTATGTGAAATAAACAAGTGGTTTATTTATATACCCATTCTAGATGAGAGACTGGTATACTGAATAATGCTTACATTTTGGCCCGGCAACAAGGAAATATATGTTTGGATTTATGTTTTTTTTCTTGTGATTATGATCCATGGAAGCCTCCAACACTCCAACTAAACATTTACTGTCAATCTGCAGTACTCTCGAGTGCGACAGGCTACAAATATCAGGGAAAACTGCTTTCAATTAAATTGGGATTGATAGTCGAGACTGGAAAGATTGTCACCAGAGGCCTATCTGTATTTATGCTCATGTCCAGTTTTGTACTTTTAATTCTTGGACTCCATTTGAATAGCTTTGCATGGTTTACAGTTCAAAATTATCATGGTTTATCCAATACTGGGCACTGGCGCAGCCCCTTGGTTCATCCTCTGTCTGAAACAAACTGTTTGAACTTCTCTTCCTTTAATGACATCCTTCCTTTAAGCCAGCTTTCTTCTGATTGGCTGCCTCTCACAAACATAAGATTTTAACAGCAGGTAGGTGGGGCGCCTATGCTCACGGCCAGTTGTGTGCTTGAGATGACCATTTCAGCGAGCTCTTCCATCAATGACATCCAAGAAAAGCAAAGAGTAGAAAAAACTCTCTGAAGTTGAATGTTTGGAGAAATGTGGACTCTGAGCTTTTGGCGTACAGTGATTACTTGCACATATGCTGACCTCATACTGTGGGGTACTGCTGACTTCAACTGAGTATAGTATAGTCAGGTGGTGGAAGGAATACTTTGAGGTTCTCCACACTCCCACTGACACTGCTTTCTGTAGAGGAAGCAGACTCTGAGGATGACTCTTGCATCACTAGCAGTGAGGAAACTGAGGTAGTTAAACAACTCCTTGGTGACCGAACCCCTGGGGTGGATGAGATTTGCTATGAGTTCCTTAGGGCCCTGGATGTTGTAGGGCTGTCTTGGGAGTATGAGGTGTCTGGCCGCAACAGGCCTGTACAACCACAGTGAGAGCTTGGTTTGCATTGGTGGCAATAAGTCAGCCTTGTTCCTGGTAGTTGTTGACTTTGCCAGGGCTGCCCTTAGTCACGATTCTGTTCATATTTTTTATGAAGTGGTGGAAATGAGAATTAGCACCTCCAAGTCTGAGACCACTGTTCTCAGCAGGAAAAGGGAGGAGTGATCACTCAAGGTCAGGGACTTGTTGCTTCCTCAAGAAGGGAGAACGGGATTGACGGACATCTGCAGTGATGCGGGCACTGCGGTGAAGAGAGAGCTGAGCGTACAAGTGAAGCTGTTGAATTACTGGAATCAACCTCCCTATCCTCACCTATGGTTACAAGCTCTGGGTAATGACTTCAAGAATGAAATCGCAAATACAAGAAATGATCTCTCTGTCCGAATGGCGGCGTGGCCTCTCCCTTAGGGATCGGGTGGGAGAGCCGCTACTCCTCCACGTTGAAAGGACCCAGCTAAGGTGGTTCAGGCATCTGACTAGGATGTGGTCCAGGCATGTCCTACTGTGAGGAGGCGCCGGGGTAGACCCAGGACTTGCTGGAGAGATGACATCTCTGGGAATGCTATGGTGTTCCCCCAGATGAGCTGGAGGAGGTGGCTGTCAAAGGGGAGGTCTGGGCTTATGTGCTTGGGCTGTTGCCCCTGTGACTTGGTGCTAGATAAGTGGCAGAAGATGGATGGATGGCTGGATAAATGCTGACCTCATGGCCATTCTAAATATAACCATCTACCACTGTAACAGCATAAATGAGAAAGAAATTCTCTTATTCTACAATTTCTCTCAAAAATATACAAATTAAATGCTAAAATTTGTGCTTTCTGCTGTAAATGATAGCTCTAGTTTGTTTGGTATGATTATGATATTTCTCTTTATATATGGTCTATACCCAACAAACTAGAATCAAAGCCTTTTTAGGGTTAGGATACCTTAACACCGAACTGTGGCTGGTGTTACAGCAATTTCAGCAGTGAGGGAACTTCCATGTATTTGCCAGTAACTTAGATCATGGGCTGGATGCATAAAGTTCCGCTGTGTGTATGCATACAGGTGCTAAAAAAAAAAAAAAGAAGAAGTAGATATACATTCTTTTAGTCAGAATTAGAAAGCCTAAATTGCGGTCATACATGTGCATGAGCCTGATATCCGCTCTTTATCTTTAGCTATGAATTGAAGTAGATGCTACCTTATTTGCACATAAAAACGCTGTTTGCGCCAGAAGTTATTATACATGGAAATGAAAATAACAGTGATGAGGAAGTGCAATCTCACTAGCTGTGAAACTCATTGCCTGAGTCATTTATCGGCAAAGTGGAGAAGAGGAACCGATAATGGAGACTACCAACTCCGTCAGCTCAAAGAGGGGTTAAGAGAATAGTACCATGGTCTCTGCTATCTCATAAAGACCAATAATATTAATAATTACAACAACAATAATAATGAAAATAATATTTTAGCACACACAGAATTAAATACAGAGACTGTGAATGGTTAATTGCACATTTTATGGTTCTGAGTGTATAAAGAAAAATATGAAAATGATAAATGCAAGCTCTGTGAACTTACCTGTTTTGTTTGTTTGTTAAATTTCAGTGTTTCCATAATTTTACCTTCACTGAATCAGATCTAGAAAAGTATGTACTGTACACAAAGTCTGAAGTATGCGGAGGTACACACGCATTCTCACCGCATATTGAAGTTATTTATAAATAAACAATGTGTGGGAAATGTTTATTTTGTGCAGTCACATTATTTATACATCTGGCCCCAGGTAGTGAAAAGAATACTTATTTCATATTTAATATTTGCATTGTCATTCTTTCTGAGCTCGGGGGTAAAGCTCAGTTAAGAAATTCAGGGGTTCAAGATGTTCAAGACATATCTATGAAGTTTTTTGTCCTGGAAACACAAATACTTACCAAATACTGAAAAGAAAACTAGATATACATGATAATGTGATGCTGTGACCTCATGCTGCACCCAGGGGCTGGCTGCTTGCTAACTTGCTACTCTTTGTTTCCATTGGCTCGGCTGCCATTGACTTTGCCCTAATGTCAGAGGTATGACATGACCTGCAGGCATCTGTTCCTCCTTCCCTGGAAGCGTCACACAAACACACATCATAAACATCACACGCACTTTTACGACACACACTCCCCACACCCCTGTCTTGTGGTATTTCTCGACTATCCACGCCCAGTGTCCTGTGGTGTGTCTCCTGTAGAGGAGTGTATGTTTTGTTTATGGTCAGTGACATGCACAAGCACTGTGGGGCCTAACTGAATGTGAGCACTGTCAGAAGAGATTAGAGCCATGTGTGTTTGTGTGTATGTGTTGGCTAGTTGACTGGTGGGGAGACACCAGTACAGATGGGGGCTTCAGATGTGATGAGCGTCATTGCTGGGCCTTCTCCTGTCCTCTTGGTTCAGCGTCAAGAAAAGCCCTGCTGCTGCCATCCAAACTAACACAAGCAGCCCATCGGCCACACCAGTGTCCCCTTTGTCTCCTTGTCCCTGTGTCATACACTCTATCTCAGATACACACTGGGTTCTGTTCATATGAGTCCTAAAAAGTCCAAATTGTGTTTTGGGAACTGAAACAGCTGATAGCTCATGCCCCGTGTGGATCATTCTCACATAAAAAGACTAAATCAAATTTCAACTGGAATTTAAGTTTCCAAGAATCTCAGTGCTGTGCTTGTTTGCTGCAAGAAGACATTGATTATCACAGCTAGTAAACAAGTTTCTATAGCTCAAGAGCTTATTCTTCTACTAAAAAATGAAGATGAAGATGAAGATGAGGAATAAAAGGAGATCGGGTGGTGTTTTGAACCAAATTCCTATGTAAAAACTCTAAATAGAAGTGTGCTAATTTTTTTTTGTCCACCCAAGTTTAATTTAATTCAAAGTAGGAACCAAGCCCAACTTTTTATCCACTGAAAAATAATCCATAGCCCTTTATTTTTATTATACAGTTAAACCAAATATATGGTGAGTGTTCTATCTTAAATACGCATCCAAACAAACTGCATTATATACATCTCAGCAGAGATGAAATGTCAGAGAACTGATTATATCTTCCTTTAACTCAGAAACTTGACTGTGTAGAGACACACACATGCGCGCGCGCGCGCACACACACACACACACACACACACACACACACACAGAGTGGTAAAAGTGTTGTGATGGTGGGCCGAATGCTATAGGGGTTGATGGTTAGTTCATGGCCTTGCTCACTCGATCAGACTAGGCATTTTGTCCAGACACTGAACAGAGCCCTCCATTGCCCTGAGGCCAGATCGCTCTCTGACTGTCTCACACAGTTTGTGAGCCAAAGAAGAATTCCTATTTATATTTGTACCTACTAAAAATTTCCCTTTTTTTCATCCTCATTATCCTCTTCTGTTACACCACATCAACCCTCCTCATTTTATGTTTTCCCACATTTTGATATTTTTTTAAAACTTTGGATCAGAACCTTTGTTTTTGCACTCTGCGTACACATAGCACATGCAGCTGAATGAAATGCATGTGCTTTTTCTGACCAGACTGTATATAAAAGATGAATATATCCACAGAGCCCTCTCTGCTTTCTGGTCTCAGCATTTTCAAGCCTATAATGGAAAAATTTAAGATTCTGTACTTCTTTTTGTCAATCTGACCTTCCTGAATAAGAGGCTGTATATTCTGTTTCCAAGTAATTTTTCAGATAAACCACATGTATATGTAAAAATTATGTTTTGCACACAATGTATTCTGTGGCCATGGCAGATATATAGAACTTGTATTTATCAGTATGCTAGGGTTGCAATCCCTCTGGGTCAAAAAACATGCAGATTGCTGTCATGCTGTCTGTACTTTTGTTTGACCCCTTTCGCAATGGCCAATAAAAGTCATAAAGATGATCGATTTATCAATTTATTTCAGATTTCCACAGCAAGCTTGTCATCAGTAGTCGGATCCCATGGCTGCTTGGATCTGGGATCTGGATCTGCGATGGACGGATTGATCATTCTGGAAAAATGCATTTCCAGCCTCTGCCTCGCATAGTTGAAAAACGAGGGCTAACCTTTTGGATCCCAGACCATCTCCACTGTGTTATTCAGGAATGGAGCACATTGTCCTCAAAGGTCAGAGATCTGAAATAAATTGCTATAATTTGGGGAAAATGTTTGGTCTACAGATTAGTCATTACAGGACAGAATAGGTGTGGTGTTCTGGTAACACAGAGTATTTTCTAAGGGAGAAAGTAAATTGAAGACCAGGGATCTGTCTTGACTGTTTTTACCAGGTTGTAGCGAAAGACAGTCTGGATTCATGTTGACAATCCTGTTTATAGTAGAGATTAGAGCATCAGATAAAAGGACATATATAAATAGCATAGATAAAACTAAGCATTTGTGAGTATAGGAAACAAGTCTGGTAAAAAGAAAACGCCAAAGAAAACTTGGATTTCATATCTCCAAATGTTGTTTAGATGAGAGGAAAATATAGTGATGACGTTAGCAGTGTTATGCAAGTTTGGGTAAAACAATCAGAGTTTCTGACCACTACCATGTTTTTGGTTGTTTTTTTGTGCCAGTAGTAGAGTCTCAAATTATCTGCTAATATCCATAATCTGTACAGGTGCAACACACAGACACAGATACCCTTTAATTAGTGCTGAGTAACAGACTAATAATAGAGTCACCAAAACTGGATCACAAACTTCTTGGTCATATTTGTCAGATAATGGCCCAAAAGGCATCAACAGCACAAACAGTTCCAGCTCAGTAATTCAGAGGTAAGGTCACACAGCTATCAGCTACATTAGGACACCTGTCAATCAACTGCGGCTACAGCTCTAACTTTAAGCCTAGCAGAATCCAAATTCATGCAGATTTAAAAAGAAAGAAAGAAAGAAAGAAAGAAAGAAAGAAAGAAACCATGCATCTGTTATGAAGAGGGTAACTATCCACAAAGGCCAAAACTGTTCTGGATCATATTTTTTAAAATATAAAACACTTGGTAGCATTTTTCTGTATGTATATTATGTCTTAATTTTCATAAAAAATTGGTAGCATTATAAACCCATGATGAGGCTGAATCTGTGTCTGGAATTAATAGTAGAATAAAAATATATGTCAAAGAAAGAAATCACAAATTTGTGTTGCCGTTGCAGGGTAGATTTTTTTTTCAAATTAAATGAGAACTTCAAGATTCACAGTTACACACAATGTGTTTAATATTACAAAGCAGTAATGTTCAGCACCCATTAAATGTGTTATTTGTTTAAAATTGAGCACACTGTTTTTTCTTGTTGTAGATTTTTTTAACCTACTCTTCTCTTGAGCAGGAATGTTTGTTAATTTAATTTTGTTCTAATTATCATAAGGATATTATAAATAAAGCTTTCCTTTGCTACAAAGTCCATTAAGGACATCGAGATCGATGTTTAAGGAAGAGGTCCAACAGACACATCTGTGACGTAGGAACAACTCTTCAACCAAGACTAGTGGTCAAGAAAAGATGGTGCGAACAACATTGAAATGTTTGCTGAGCTCACTGCTCACTATATTGCAGACTATAGAGCGAGTTTGACATTTTTAATTGCCGTCTGAATAAATATAGAGCACTCAAAGTATCTGACAATGTCTCACGAATGCTGGTGTACAACCGGTGGTGAGTGCCCAAGCAGTATATACCATCATGTTTTGCACTCAAAGAATTGACCAAAAAAGAAACACAAAGGCTTGGCTTACATTTTCCAACAAACATGTTGATGATCCCCAAGACTTTTGGGATCATATTCTGTGGACTAGGGAGACAAAAGCTGAATGTTTAGGAGGGTTTGTGTCCCGTGGCCTTGCGACAGGATGGATGGATCGATGGATGGGTTTGTGTCCCGTTACATCTAGCATAAAACTATCTCAGCATTTTGTATAAAGATCATCATACAAACAGTCAAATGTGGTAGTGGTAGTGTCATGGTCTGTGGCTGCTTTGCTGCTTCATGACCTGGAGGACTCTGCCTTGATTAATAGAGGCATGAATTCTGCTCTCTTCTAGAAAATCCACCCATCAGTTCATGTCATGAAGCTCAAGTGCACTTGGCTTATGCGGCATAATCCAAAACACATCAGCAAGTCCACCTCTGAATGGCTAAAAAAAAACAACAGCCAAAAAAAAAGGTTTTGGAGTGGCCTAGGTAACGTCTGGAACTAAATCCAATTGAGATACTTTGGCTTTACCTTCAACAGGCTGTTTATGCTCAGAAACCCTCCTATATGGCTGACCTAAAGCAATTCTCCAAAGAAGAGTGGGCCAGTACGGAAGCCGAGAGTGTGTGTGGTACGTATAAACTTTTTCTGATGGTTTTCTCGAGATAACAAGTTATTTATCTCGTTATCACGAAATAACGATTACTGTTTTCTCGAGAAAACAAAGTTCGTTATCTCGAGATAACGAGTTAATTTACCGAAGGTTTTCTCGAGATCAGTGAGAAACTGATCATGAGCATTCAAGAAAAGATAACCATCTTGTGATCTCGAGAAAACCATCGGTAAATTAACTCGTTTTCACGAGAAAACAACGTTTGTTTTCTTGAGAAAACAAAGTTCATTATAAGTAATTTATGTCATTTAGGTTGTTATCTCGAGAAAACGGTAATCGTTATTTCGTGATAACGAGATAAATAACTTTTGTTATTATCTCGAGAAAACCATCAGAAAAAAGTTTATATGTTCCACGTCCGCTCTCGGCTTCTGTAGGCCAGAATTCTTCCACAGCGATGCAGAAGACTTATTGTCAGTTACTGCAAACGCTTGATTGCAGTTCTTGCTGCCAAGGGTGGCACAACCAGTTATTAGGTTTAGGCGGCTATTATTTTTTCACATAGAGCCAGATAGGTTTAGATAGCTTTTTTTCCCTTAATAAATGAGATAATCACGTAAAGGCTGCATTTTGTATTTACTCGGGCTATCTTTGTCATGACCCTGAAAAGGATAAGTGGAAGAAAATGGATGCTTTGATGATCTGTAACATGTGTTACAAATATGCAAAAATCTAAGAAATCAGGAAGAGGGCAAATACTTTTTCACAGCACCGTGTTTAAATGTAGCACATGCATGTAGCTCAATGATAAGTGGATAGTTTTTCTTAATGCCAGTCGTGCAATTAATTGCCTCCTAATGTCATCCTCTTTTCAATTTGGTAAAATGTTGTAAGAGTTTTGTGTGGTCTGGATTGAAAAGAAGAATAGGAACAGCACCCCATGTCCCTGAATTGGGAGTTTAGCAGTTATGATGAATGGACAGGTTTTGAAAATGTTTCTCCTTTAAATATTAATTTCTTTCCACTTCAGAAATCTGTATCTGTGATCACTATCTTGGCTTATGTCTTATCTCTATTTTCTCCTTCTCAAAGTGAGGTCCTGCCTCCCTGTTTAAGTTTCTGTAAGTGGTATGACCCAAGCATGCCTCCTACACCTAATAACTTCTAACTGGGTAACAGGGGACTGAGTGTATGTTGGTGGGGGAGGGTAAATGGGAAGTTAATAATGCACACACAAGCTCAAGTTCAATCGAGGTGACGTACATCTACTGCAGCAATCCTCAACCCCAACACCATTACACTATTGATTTTCTAAATCACACATTCTTTCTATATTTCCGTGATGCCTTAATTGTTTTAGATTACAACAGTTCCTTCTACCATTTCTTGATTTTGCAGGTATTATTTCCAGTTAATAACTTACTTGAATGATTTATTATTATATTGTCATAGCCTACTAATGGTAATACGGTAAAAAAAAAAAAAAAAGATAGTGGGAGTGGTTGAGGGGGAGAAATTCAAAGAAAAAGCTTGTGAGTTGTAAATTTATGAAACAAAAACATGAAAAATTCTCTGAGATTATAATATCAGATATCTGGGGAAAAAACTCTTGACATTAAAAAACAAATTAATGAATCATATCACTTTGCAAGATTTAATCACCCTCGTCCCTCCACAGGCACTTTTGCATGTCATGTATAATGCCTCTAAATGTAGTTCACTTTCCAGTAGGATTTAGCAATAGAAATGTTTTCTCATAAATTTGTGACATTAATCTTAAACAACATGCTCAGATTTTTTTTTCTCCTTGTAAATTTGTGGTTTCTTCTCCATAATTTATGACTTTAATCTCTGAAAAATTCTGAGATTTTGTCTTGGAATATCCCCCTCCTCCCTGTGGCTCAGGCTTTATCGCATGGTATGGTAGCATGTGGGAGGTGATGAAGTCAAGATTAACCAGCTAGCTACTGTTTCACTGAAATGACAGTGTAATTTTCAAAACTGCTTTGAAAAGGTTTTTTTAAAAAGAACTACCTTCATAAATGGTATAAACAGTTCATTCACAAATGAATGACATGAGCATTTTACATATCTGGCAACCTTATTCATAGAAGAAAGATGCAACAGTAACCATAATTGAAACAATTTGCCAGGTATTTGGCAGGGAAAGCTTATGTCCCTGGCAAACTAGTGATGGTAACAGAGTTATTACATCCAGGCAAGAAACACTGCTTGGTTAGGGTCAGAAAAAGGTCATTGTCCTCATGGCAAAAGCAAACCACCGTTAGCTGCTGGGATTGGAGATGAGAATCTCTGTCTTCAGTCCTGAAGATAGAAATTTTGTATATTCCAAAATCCCAAGAGTTGAAGAAGGCTAAACTTTTGCTGCCACACACTGATATCTAATCAGATGCTACAAACAAATGCATGCAAGCACATATTCCTGGTACATTAGTTTGCAACATGAATGCTGTATTTCTGTGCTGTACATATATTTTCCTAACAGAAGACAGAACAGTTGCTTCTGTGATCATTTTATACAGTTTGGCTTTAAAGCCTTCAAAGGCATTACACTGTCACTGTCAGCTGAACTTTATCTCAGGATTGTTTTGGTCTGAATGACTTTTCTGGCAGGTGTTTTTTAATTGTTGGATAGATCTGGACTAGCTGTTTCATGCTAAGCTAATAGTCTCCATTGACCAACAGTGGCAGGGTTGTTATAAAAAAGAAAAAAGGTAAGGTGTTGTACATTATTATTATTTATTTATTTTTTAAGTAATGCTTTAGATTATTTGGTGCCTCCATAGTGTGGCGGTTTATACATTCACCTATAAAGCAAAAGATCGCCGTTTGATCCCAGGAGGTGACATAAAGTACATTAAGAAGGGTATAAGGAAAAAAGTATAAAAGAAAATCTGCCACTTGGACATGCAGAGCTACTCACTGTGGCAACCCCTTATTACATTACTTTTAGTTATTCAGCAGCATGACCTTAAATTTTTACCAGTTAACAATGTAAACCTTAGGCTGCTGCATGTCCATGAAGATGGTGTTTATATATTAATACAAAGCTTTATGTTCGTATCCTTAAATGGAATTAAAAAATAAAGCTCATATCCATAAAAGTTATTGACCTCTACTACTTTTTCTCCTTCCTCATCTCATTGTAGCACAAATGTGCTGCAAATATGCATGTTTGATTTTTGTTTCTATTGGTCCATCCTGCAGATAACTGAAGAAATTATAAAGCAAGTGACAATATCATGATTAGATTAGTAACTTTAGTCTGGTTTCTTGATTTAGTACTGTACGCATTACTTCATTACAGAAAAACGTAATGTGATTACAGTAATGTGTTACTTTCTGTCACACTGAATCTTTATAATGACTACAAATGCATTACATTTGGGTAACTACAGGGGCTTGCTAACACTTTGCTAACATTAGCTTTCTAACAGCTAACTAGACATAAAGTGCTAAAATAACCATCTGACGCTACAAAGTGTAATGTTTGTAGACAGCTAAAAATGTTTTCTCTGTGTTTCGAGCCCCGTGTTTCATATTATGGGCGCTGTCTGTTTCCCCTTCAGTCAGGGGGTTTATGATCTGGGGGAGTGATTTGACTTTCTGTTAGCCCCATTATTTAGAAATTTAACCGAGGGTGCAGGATAGTCCTCAATGAATAGAGCTTAAAAGCTCAAATAATTGTTTACACCTGTGACAAAATAGTTAGCATTTTAGTTTAGTTTTGTTTTTGCAAATACATTGAAATATAACAACAGCTACTTTCTTCGCTTTCTCTTACTGATAAGACAGTTTTGCCTGTAAAATGCTAGCATTTTCCTAATGCATATTGATTGGTTGGTTAAGGATTCATGAGAAGACCCACTCCCTTGATGGTATATGTTTGCAAACCATAACTTGATGTTAAAAGTAGGCCTATATTAAACTTTATTTATTTAATTATCTGGATTAAAGCGCTAGTTGTAGTTGTTTAAAGTGACCTGCTACTCATTTTATGCCTGAAGTCATAATGGTGCTGTTACAGGGCCCATTTTATTCTGGAATATCCCGAGAGTGGCCCCTCCATAGCCACAAGGACAATCAGTGATACAGTGTGCTTTGTCTCTATGTAAGCGAACATGTGATGACAACAGGAAACGCGCCTTATTTAGAGGGAATGAACCCCATTATAAAAGAAGGACGTAACCCCTGTGACATCACCCATTGGTCAGTGAAGTCCTGCGAGCCGAGCATTGTTTTTTTGTTCATCTTGCTGGACATGAGAGAAGGGTGGATCTGATTGCAAAACTGAGGAAAACCCTCTCATTGTTTAACAGGTTGTGACTGAGTTGTTTGCCAACAACCCTGGATAGTCCTTCTTTATGACTCTAATAATTACCATAATTTACAAAAATAACTTCATGTATTGTTGAATTTGACCTGAAACTAGGGATTGAGCCCATGAAGTCATCATGAAAGTGTGTACTGGTGTCACAGAGCAAAGCTGACTTCTATAGAACCACAACTTTTTTTGCAGAGGTGCTACCTCCTGCTGACAAATTAAGAAGAATGCAGGTTTAAGGCGCTGCTTCGTTGACTTCACTTCTCAGGCTTGGAAGCTACGTACATCTTTTGTACTGTCCAAGGCTGGGACCGGTCTAAGAGCTGCAGTTATTACTCACTAGGTTCTTAGCAAATTTCATCAGTTTAACCTGTTAGGATGCTAATATACAGTGTTCAGTGACATGAAGATCTACTACATAAATACAGACAACTAGATGTACCTGTCCATGAGATACTAGCTTAGAGGGAGCATTGCTTTGTACTCTTGTGTCTGTATGTGGGCGTCTTTGTGTTAGTGAGTGCATGATGCTGTATTGCAGAAGTGTATTCTCCTCTGCGTAACCTTGACCCGTCTGGAGTGGCAGCCTCGCCTCAGCAGCAGCAGCAGCAGCAGCAGCTGTGTCACTTCAACTCAGCATCTTCAATCCAACCTTAAGGGACCCGGACTGCCCGTGTCCCTGCCCAACCAGGACCCCCACCCCCATGGAACAACCAGCCAGTCCCCCCACTTACCCTCCACTCCTGCCCTGAGCCACCAGCAAACACGTATTCATGCACACTGTCCGTCATGCATACTGATAAATGTGTTCACTATCAACAGCAGCAGACAGTGGCCTGGATGGCTGGCTGCTTGAGTGCTGACAAAGCCCAGACTCTGCTTGCTTGGCCCTGCAGATACAAGAACAGTGGTGGAGACAAACACTGGCCTCCAGCCACTCCCAGTCAGCTCTACATATGTCACATGTTAATGACATCAAGTCTATGGCCACCCACAGACTGCAGCATACTTGAGGGCAGCAGATTGAGAAATACAATCTTTTCTCCTTGGAACATCGTTCTGATCCTTTTGCTGTGGGATTCACTGCCAAGACTCTGTCACCTTTCTTCACCTTTTCCAGCCACAAAGCATATTCTCTGACACAATGAGTTTAGTTACCGAATTATTTAGACTAAAATTTAATTCTACAACACAAATATATCATTAGAATATTTATGATACATGTTTTTCTTCCTGTGAAATAATGAATATTTGTAGCCTGGAGGTTTCCTCTGTTAATTAATTAAGTGAACTAGACTGAAAAGGAAAAGTAAAAGTCATTATTCTAGCGCATGAGTTCATCATTCTGTCTGTGTTCAACTGTTTCATGGGAAGCTCGCGAAGATACCCCTTTGTTTTTGTAGGGATTTCAGCCAAAAACACATTCACAGCTTTAATCCTTATCCCATTAGTGTAGTCAGTGGTGAAAACAGTAAACAGCAGCCATGCTAGGCTCCTCCATGTGCAGAAAGGAAACAGTGCAGCATCTTTTGTCAAACATGACTAATTCACTTTTGCCCTTTGTGTGTGTGGGAGCTTTGCCTTTCATATCGATCATGGCTGTGCCAACTGTTTGTTTTGTCTTTTCATATGATGAACCCTGGGCCCTGGGTGAGGCCCCGGCGGAGCTTTGCTCCACGCTAAAGGGCTTTTTGTGAGACAGTGTCACGCTCCCTCGTTCCGGCGAGGCTTCGCGTTTCTTATTATTCATGGCTCTCTCCCCGTTTGTTGAGAAGGCTGGGATCAAACAGGCAGATTTGCCACGCCTGACACCCCTGCTGCTGCAAGTGTGTGTTTTGTGTGTGTGTGTATGTGTGTGTGTGTGAACTCAGCTCGGACTCAGTAATGACAGGATTTGTTAAACAGTAAATTAATGAATAATGAAATATCCAGCACGCGCCTGCCTTGCCTGGAGCACAGTGCCCCGAGCAGGAATTACTCCCGACCGGCACTCGGCTGTCTGCATGCTGGATAACCTGAGCATGCGTGTGTGTGTGTGTGTGTGTGTTTGTGTGTGTGTGTTGGATAAGCATTTTTACAGCCCATTGCGTGACAGAACGCCGAGGGGCTTTGCTGATGGGGGCCTGCTCCCTCACTTCCTGGCAAAACGACAGACAGACAGATGCAGCCAGATGCAGACATAACTGCATATAGAAAGAACTGTCAGTGCTGCTCTCATACTTGCATCTATCAAATGTTCTCATTGTCTTCATAATCTCAGTCCTTGTTCATAACTGGATTACCTCACCCCCACCTGATGTAACTTCCTCTTGACACATTCATAAAAATAAATTTTGCTTATCATTTTCACCAATTCATCAGACACAAGTGATTTATGTTATATCGAGCTCCTGGATTCTCATTTGCAGTTTGAAACACTTAGCAGCTTGTGAACCTTCCATGCACTGAGAAGTGATCACAGAATTGTGCCGAACTGCATAAAAAGAGAAACAAAAACTGGCAAATGCACATTACAGTCCAGAGTGTTAATGGAAATGTGGCCTTCAGGGCCTAACACACTTGATTCTTAACTGTTTATCCTGCCTCACACGGTGGGCTTTTGTGAATCAGTTCCTCTGATTCTGTTTTTTACATTGTCAGGTTAATTAATCTCCAAATATCATCGCTTGCACTGATTTTTGAAAGCAGTACACACTGACAGTGTCAAAGTTAGTCAGTTTTCATATGTTACCCTTTAAAAGTAAACAAAACACTGAACAAACTAACATGAAATTTCTCAAGTGATTTGTAATACTTTTAAAACTGTTTCACATGCATGACAACTGATTAAAAACTAATTGTGTTAAAGACCATGTTTGGAAAAAATTAAAAACCTCTAACAAATGGCAGCTGGAGCCACATACAGCGATGCTGATGGGAAGTTTCTGAGTGCAGCTGGATCATGATTGTAATTTTTGAGTGCACTGGTGATATGCCATTACTTTTAAGAATGTCATCCACACAGTTAATGTCACAAAGTAAATCTTAACCTTAATTAGTGTTAATAGGGTTTGCTCAATTCTCTCTGCATATTCTTGATACATTTTGTCTGTATGTTTCTATTTGTCTTTCTTTAAAGAAAAAAAGAAATAATTTCAAATTCCAGTGTACCAAGGTAAGGGTTTTACTTGTGTGCGGGAAACTCCCTGTGGAAAATCTGACAAGAAAAAGGAAGACATTATGTAATTTTTTGCACTGTGTTTGAGCACTAGGCATCTCCAGTAGGAAGCACCTTAACTCCAAGGGAAAGCAAGAGGCCCACGGCTCCAATATTACAGAACCAACACTGTAGGTGCTGGCAGAGGAAAACCATGGAAGTAATACTTTGAGGAGAAAAATGTAGTGACAGTTTTTGTTACAAACGGCCACATTTTTATGCACAGTCTTGTACCATATGGTATTTTACTTTATTGGCATTTATTTAAGTGTTTATGCTGCTTTGATTATTATTTTTACCTGCACTGGTCACCTGCTGCACACTCTTGTCCAGTCTAATCACCTTTGAGCCTCTTTCTTAGAAAATACTTTCAAGACACTTTTTGCTTTCAGCTATGGGTGCTTAAAAATTGTAGGTCATGCTGTTATTTATTTGTTGGTAATTTTTTATTATTATTGTTATTATTAATCCCCCCAAAACCAGAGCAGCATTGCAGCAGCACAGTGAATCATCTGCAGTGAATCATTGAAAGCACAGCCTATCAGTTTTGATTAAGGGAGAATGTCGGGTAACATTAAAATTTCAATTAAACAATTTTATATCGAGCGCCTTTAATTATTATTTAAATCGACGCTGTCACACTTATCGTGTAGTCTGAGTTAATTTGTTTGAACGTCAGTTTCTCCTCGTGTTTATTGTTTTGTTTTCGTGGGCTTGCTTGCTTGCTTGTTTGTTTTTTCCAGCGAACCTGCCGTTCTTGTGGCCGCTGATGCTCAGCAGCTTCCTGCCTTTGTTGAACGGGAATCGCTCGCGGACATGCGGGTGCTGAACTCTGCACCTGCGTCACGCAGCGTTCCACTCTACGGGTCACAGCGAGCCCGCGGGCTCTCCCTCTGCCTCTCTCTCTCTCGCCTTATTTTCTTTCTTCCACTGTCTCTTTTTCTCATTAGCTTTCTTTCTGTGGCCCTCTCTGCTTTTCGCTGCGCGTCTCGCGCTCACTCATCATTAGCACACCGGCGGTGGATCCCCGCCGCAGAAGAGAAGCGGGCCCGCGAGGCACGATTCTGTTCCCCATGTGCGCGTGTGAGAAAGAAGCCTCTCTCTGAAAAAAAGGGCCTCACTGGCTGGAAAATACGGCCAATTATCTCCCTGGAATAAGGCAGTATCCATCATGGTGCGTGCGTGTGCGTGAATGTGTGTGTGTATGTGTGTGTGTGTGTGTGTGTGTGCGTGCGCGCGTTTGTGTTTTTAGACTTCGCAATATATGGGCACTTTAAACCTTGCAAAGTTATTACTCATAGAATATTAAAACAACAACAGCATTAATAATAATAAGACAATAATACCAATAAGAGTATCTCTGTCTCTGTCTCTCTCTCTCTCTCTCACACACACACACACACACATATATATATATATATATATATCACAAAATCAATAATCAGCTATTTCTGCCAGTGTATGTAATTCATTAAAGAAATAAAGTTTGCTCTCCTCAGTTGAGATTACAACTCCAAATGGTGTAACCAAACAGCAAACAATTAAATTGCAGTTAAGGACTCATAGGCTGATTTAATGCCTGCTTTAAGTAGTTTAAGACAGGCTCCATCACTTCTTTTGAATTTATATGCTGACTTTCTTATTTCCAGTTAAATCAAAGGTCACACCTTTCACTATCCGTAAGTCCAACAGCTTTCATATTTTGTTCCTGGCAGGAAGATGAAGATACTTTGCCTAGCTATTTCATTAAAAAAAAAAGAAAGAAAAAAAAGAAAAGAAACTAAAAAAGAGAAATAAATGTAGCCTCATACCTCTTTACAATTCAAGACTGTAATATTTAAGTGGGTGAAAATGCGAGATTTACCAGAAATGTGGTCAGGGGACCTTAGGGCCTAACGCACCTTAACCTTAACTGCTTATCCTTCCCTACAGTGTGGGCTTTTCTGTCCTGGAATTTAGGGCTAAGCCCCTAAATTGCCTCACAATCACAACAATAATGCTGGTTTTGCTGTTGCAAAAAGCTGTATTTATTTCCCCTGTGAAAAGCAGAAGGCTGTGAATTGATTTGTGCCTAGTTATGAAGGGGAATAAGGACAATTGCATTGGAGCTAACAAATATAGAAATTGGTAGCCCGAATTTGTATGTTTTTATTTAAATTCTGTATTCATAATAAATTTTTAAATGGATGTCCACAGAGTTGTGTGCTCCAGAGCAGATGGACCATTCAACTATCTGTAAGCACCGTAATCAATGTGACTGACACATCTCTCTTGATAGATGAGGTTTGAAACTTCC
>JAMQGT020002441.1:0-10570 GCA_024447675.2 Pterophyllum scalare
TCACGTTGCACCACAGACTGTCCAGGAGTTGGCGGATGCTTTAGTCCAGGTCTGGGAGGAGATCCCTCAGGAGACAATCCGCCACCTCATCAGGAGCATGCCCAGGCGTTGTAGGGAGGTCATACAGCCACGTGGAGGCCACACACAATACTGAGCCTCATTTTGACTTGTTTTAAGGACATTACATCAAAGTTGGATCAGCCTGTAGTGTGTTTTTCCACTTTAATTTTGTGTGTGACTCCAAATCCAGGCCTCCATTGGTTAATAAATTTGATTTCCATTGATGATTTTTGTGTGATTTTGTTGTCAGCATATTATGCTTCGTACAGAACAAAGTATTCAATGAGAATATTTCATTCATTCAGATCTAGGATGTGTTATTTGAGTGTTCCCTTTATTTTTTTGAGCAGTGTATATATATATATATATATATATATATATATATATATGTATATGAGAAACAGCTATATATCTAAATATATAACTATATAATTAAAGCCATACTGTCCGCCCGGTTTAACGAGGTCTGATGTTGGGGAGCCAGGACATACTAATGAGAAGTAGGCTACAGGAACAAGGTGTGCATGGACCAGGTTTGAGAACATGAAACTGATGGAATGCTACTGTGCCAGCCAGCCCAGTGACAGAGGTTATTTGCAACGCATGTGGGAACTATGGATGAGCAGAATGCCAACATCCATACTGACAAGAAGCACCTGATAGCTCAGTGCAATAACATCAGTAGAAAAGCACAGGACTCCAGTGGTGGATCTGCCAGTTCAATCGGGCTCCACAGTGCTGGGCAGAGAACACAGGGCCCACTATAGGGTGTCTCGCCCTCAGGCCACCCTCATGAAGTCTGTTTCTGTGTGTTTGGTCAGAGACATTCACACCATTGACTGCTGGAGTTCATTTTGTAGTTCTGGCAGTGCTCATCCCTTGGCTACATAGGCCCCGTTTGGACCTCCCGTTTACATGAGAACTGTATTTCCAGTCCCTGAAAACAATACTTTTTGAAATTTCCATGTAAAGTGAAAAACCGTTCCGTTTCCACTGGATTGTTATCCAATAAATGGGGCCTTAACTGACCAGCTCAGTATCCATCCATCCTCTTCCGCTTATCCTGTTCAGGGTCACAGGGGGGATGGAGCCTATCCCAACTGACATAGGGTGAGAGGTAGGGCACTTGATGCTAAAATGCTCCTTCAGTTTTTCAGGCAATATATAGTCCATTTAGTGAGAAAATGTTTATTTCACATCTGTCAATTTATTCATTTACACTGTTTTACTAATTAGCTAGCTGAATCAATTGTGCATGTGTTTTTGTTGACTTCTGGGCACGTAGTGTCTTTCACAGTTTTTTAAAACTCTTTACCTCTTAAAAACACTAATTAGGTTTTTGTCAATCCATCTGCAGACTTGTTTGCGTCTCCATGTTCCTGTGTGTCTCAGGAGTGCTGCCTGCCAAGCTGCATTCAGTCATTTCACACTCCATAAGTCTCCTGGGGATAGACCGGGGAAACAAACATACACACACAGCACATTCATGAAGACCTGAGATTTTATCATAGACGTCCCAAACTGGGACTTGTTTGTGCAAGCAAGTCAACAATCGTGATAATTAACAAGTTGTTTCTTTGTGTTGTTTCATGTTCATAAAGAATTGCCCACCCGGCATTCATCACTACCAAACAGAAACATCTTCTTGACTTACAACTTTAAATTATGTTGTGAGTTGAGAATAACAGGTTGTCCTTAGCTATAGTACATGTTGATGCAGTCTTAAATTTTTTGACAATATAATCATACGTTTTGAATTAGTCAAGAAGAAGAAATCCTGCAAACATTGTTCTATTCCCCAAACTTCTTGAAATCATGAAATAACTAAGAGTAAAACCAACGTTCCCAAAAAGTCAAGCAAACACTGCATGACTTCTTTGAGAGAGGCCATCTCCAAGTAAAGATCTAAAACAAAAAATTCGACCTCAAAATAGCTACCTGTCATGCACAGCAGGCATGCTTTAATCTAAGTTGGCTAATTTGTTTTTTTTTCCTCTAGTAAGGTGGAAGAGAGTGCAGGCACTACTGAGAAGCCTTTCATGCCTGAGTGCTTAAATTAGAAGAGACCCATTTTATTTATAGAGACCTGTTTAGTGTTAATGTTAGATGTGCTAGGTTTGATTGGGTTTAATTAGAATGCAGACGAGAATGCAGTTCTAGAGGAGGTTTTTGTGGGGTAGTAGGGACGGACGCTGCCTCCTCAGGTTGTATAGTGAAGTGTAATGTGGGATGGCAGGTTTGAGGTATTTCTGCCACTGCAGCTCTCCCCGGTTGTGAGGCATATTCAGTTTTAGGTACAAGAAGGGTGTGTTTTGTTTTGTCTGTTTGTTTCTTGAGGTGTGGTAAAAATTAATTTTCAGACTGTATTAAGAATCTCTGACTCTGACAGCAGCTCAACGGAAGCATTCCTCATTAAAGAAGACCGAGCCGACCAGGTGAATTTATCCAAATTAATTCAGTGTTCTTTTAAGCAGTAGGTCGCTGACAACAGAGAGCGTTTTGTTTCAAAAATCGTAGCTGATTAGGTAGCTGATTTAGGTGTCTTGATTGACAGATATGATGCATTTGATTGCTAAGTTACTTGCTAAACTGAAAATACCTGTAACGCCCCCAAAGGCCATTTGCAGTAGCACTACCCAGTAAGTGGAATCTAATTTGGAGGTCAGTGAGTTGCCTACCTACTCCTGGGTTGGCAGTTTGATTCCTGTTATATTGGTGGTCCAAACAAGTCCATAACAAGAGTAACTTCAAAGTATTTGTATTGCAAGGCAAACGGTCACTTAATAACTTGCACTGCTGGGATAGTATTATCCCAATGTTCTTTAAGATATGATGTGGCCTGATCATTAAAGACCTTATATGTGAGAAAGATTTTAATATTAAAACTAATTTGTGAGAAATATGACCTGTCTTTATAGTCTCTTGCTGTAGTGTTTTGGATCATCTGACTCTTTTTCAAGGAATTTTTAATTACAATAGTCCAGTCTAGAAGTAATGAATGAACTCTTCTTTTTTTTTAGCATCAAAACAGGATTTTCCTAATTTTACCAATACTACATAGATATTGTAATGCCTATGTATTTCAATGCATGTGGCAACAGACAGAACAGGAAGTGATACAATAACAATTCAGAGAACTTCACATGATCCAAGTCATATATTGATTAAGTGATTTACTTTTGGCATGGTCTCTCAGGTTTAAGTCCATTGAGCTGCCATTCCCAAAGTCAAGAGTGCTGCGGCCCGCTTAAAAAGGAAAATCCCATGAAACTGAATTTCTGTTACTACTGCGGCCCAGTGGCCCAGATTTTGGAAACCACTGCCATAGACGCTAAAAATTCTTCATAAGATCATCACATTTATAATTCACATTTCCAGTAACATCCTGCATCCCTGAAGTGTGTTGGGCAGCAGTTCAGTTGTTAACAATTGAGCAAGTATTCTAACACACTTCTATCCTCTATAGATGTGATCAACTATCTAGCTATTTAGATCACAAAAAAAGTGCTAATATGGCGTGTCATCACTCTTAATTTGCCATGGGACTGTACAAAATATCTACATGGTATCCATCTTTTTCCTCTATGCTCTTTATCTTAGCTGCTGTCATTGGTCACCCTCCATCTCTCTTTCTCTCTGTCTTTATCTTTCATTTCTCTTTCTCTTTGTACAGTAATGGAAAAAGTGATTAGCACACTTAAACGGCATGAGAGACACCCAGAGCCTCTGGGTGAATTGTTCTGCCATAATTTCTTTGTTAATTACTTCCCTGGGGAAGCATGTGAGTAAAGGAAGCCCAGGGGTAACTAAGTCTGCCACACTTACACACTGGCCTGCTTTTGGAGACACTCACTTCCTCTCCCTGTTTCCCCCATAGTGCTCCTCCCTCTGCCTATTAACTTGTTCTGTTTTGGAAACCTGCCTGGGATTCCCGCGTTACTCTTCCCTCCACTTTTCCATTTTGATCTTTCTTCACGTGCAGGCTGTGCGTCTGTTTCAAAAATTTCTTGTTAACTTTCCCTGCTTCAGAAAACTGCCTTTTCTCATTTCTACACTACAGTGATTTTTTCCCCCTCCTGCCTCATCCCACTGACTCTCTTTATGCTGTCTTCCACCTTCCTTCCTACTTTGTTATTCCCATCGTCTTTCCCATCGCAGCTCTCATCCCACCTTGTCAGCAAAATGTACATTAAAGCCCGACCGCATCCCCTCATCTCTGATTTATAGTACTTGATAGATAAAGTATCTTTAGGCACGCAAGACAGCCATCAGGAAGGAAATGAAATGCCATGAGGTGGCAGGCATCATTTCTGTTTCTGGCCTGTGGTGAATGATGCACCTTGTTGCCCAGACTGAGGGCAAATGGAAGTTTAAAAAATGAAGAGCACTTGCTTTATCTGATCTTACTTTGATGTGTCTACTAGAATGCTTCCAGCTCTGTTTAAAGTGAAGCACTCTGGTGTGTAAGTCACTGGCGCTAAGCTTAAAAATGTATAATAATAATTTATCTATCATGAGTTTTAGATGTGTGGATCATATTTGCTTTTTATGCACTTCAAAAGGCATGTGTGGGATTTTGTCAATTGGGTGGTTAGATTTCAGCAGAGGCTGAGGTTAGATTGTCTTATTCTTCGGCTTTTATTCCATTTCTTCTTTCTGGTAATTTTATAATTGTCTGTGACCCCCAGCTGTTACACAAGTACTGCAGTGAAGCTTTTTCCTTCACATTGCACTTGATAACTTTGGTTGCAGATATTTAGCTGACTCCAAACTGGAATCCTGCTGACATCATTACAGGTGGATTCCTGTTGCAATTATCTGAAAAAAGAATGAAAAAAGCAGTCACCCACACATTTTTTATAATTCAGAGTTGTGTGTATACATATATGTATGTATGTATGTATATATATATATATATATATATATATATATATATATATATATATATATATATATATACACACACACACATATATATATATATATACACACACACATATATATATATATATATATATATATATATATTGAGAGCACCTGTTTGGTGTCAGGTATGTGCACTATAGACATGTGCTCTGCTGTGTACATAAAGTGAGGCCCCACTCTTAGAACATGTGTGTGTCTTTGGACATTTTCCAGGTATTGTTTGGGATCAGTGGGTGCGAATGAGTCTAAAAGCCTTCTAGGACCTTGGTTCAGTTTAATGGAAGGCTTCCGTATCTACTGTAGTATCAATTTTGGAGTGGACTAAACTGAGCTGGATATTTTTCTTTTAAAATAGTCTTTAAATCCAAATGGGGTAAATGGTGAATTTTTACATCTGGGGGATATGTGGCCATGCAGTTATGCGAAAGATACTTTAGCACCAAGTCAGTCCAAGAGACAGAGTGATGGATTCTATTCCATTCTTATTCTAAAGCTGTGAAATGACTAAAACCCCAAAGTTCCATAATTCACTTAACGTGCAGGTACAATATGCACTGGATGTCATTTCAAGGGCCAGTATGGCCAGACGTTGAGGAAAAATGGTATTCTTGAGGTCCTGAGAACTAAGCTTTAAATCCAGTCATTATTACAGAGGTTAGAGAATGGGTACGCCGAAAATGACCTTCCCTTTAGAAACAGCGCCTGTGCACCTTTGAGTAAGGCAATTACTCTCCAAGAGCTCTGACCAATGGAAGGAGATGGGAGGCGGTTACTGTGGGCTCCCACATGTGAATAAGTGTGAATAGAAGGGCAGCTGGAAAACAGCAAGAGTGCTCAGTCAAACTTCCACATGCAGATGAAAGGTTAAATCAAAAGCGTTTGCCAGAGTGTCCTGTTCTCTAAAAATCTCTTCAGCATTTAGCGAGTGTGGGTGTCATGGGGATTCTTTTTTTGACACCGTTAGGCATTAGTCAATTTTCACACTTCAAAAGATCTGGAATAAAAAAGGGTAACCCATGGGGTTAAAGGAGACCGGCTTGTTCCCGCTGATGCACATGCCCCAGAATAAGTTGTCAGGAACTAGCTCTAGCATTTCTAAACAGAATGCATGTAATCTAAATGACAGGGTCACTGTGGTGGTAACCTTCCCTGATTTGCATTTTTACAAAGTAAATTCTAATATGTTCAAATCAGAGACCTTTTAATTATGCAGCTATGTACACAGCAAATAGATGACCTTTAGTGAGTGTGACTGTTGTTTAGTTAGATGACTGTGACCTTTACTGGCAGCAGAGGGAGAGGGACTCTATGCATGGATGCTGAGGGGAGAAAAAATAAATAAAAGAGCATTCACACGTTTAGTTTTTAGTACTGAGTTTCTGTTTAATAAACCTTTTCACAGAGAAAAAAAAACACTTTTATCATCCTTCACTAGTTTATGCTCACATCTACACCTAAGCAAAAGCAGTTGCATATATTAATTTAAATTACATGTGTGATTTCATGTATACGATGACAGCATTTGGTAAGAAACAATGTGAAAAGCCAAAACTTTCCTCACAAAAGAATTCTTACAAAGCGTTCTTCCAAAAGAAAAATAAGTGGAACTAAATGCAGTTTGAATCCGAAGGTTTGCCATTTCTTAGTTGGACCAAGCCCCCATCTCTGATAACAGACAAAAATAACAAGACACACAAACAGAACCAGGTGGAGGTAATGAGACCGATCCTGGCACCGTAATTAAAGTAAATTCCTCTCCAACACATACGCTACGACTGTCTCCCAAAAATTGCAGTGGATTTGTAGGTTGACTGCTTCATTTTATGTTCTGTGATCACTCTAAAAATAAGCAGTGCTGACCCAGTTCACTTAAGCACAGCCGCAAAATTTACATCAGAACCTGTTGCTGCCCACTTGAGGTTTTTCTGATGGAAGATGAAAAAGCACCAAAGGTGAGATTAACATCCAAGCCCTGCTTGTTGTAAATATACACGATGTGAGCAAAAATACTGGGCCACCTCAACCTGGCATCCCATTGTAAATCCATAGGCATTAATATGGAGTCGATCCCTCCTTTGCAGCTATAACAACTTCCACTCTTCTGGGAAGGCTTTGTACAAGACTTTGGAGTGTGTCTGTGGGAATTTCTGCCCGTTCAACTAGAAAAGCATTTGTGAGGTCAGACACTGATGTTGAAACAGAGGGCCTGGCTCGCTATCTCCCTTCTAGTTCATCCCAAAGGTGTTTGATGGGGTTAAGGTCAGAGCTCTGACTGTCAAGTTCTTTCACGCCCGACTCGTGTAACCATGTCTTTATGCACCTCGCTTTGTGCACTGGGGCACAGTCATGCTGGAACAGAGAGGGCCTTCCCCAAGCTGTGCCGACAAAGTTGAAAGCATAGAATTGTCTAAATTGTTTGGGCATGAGCTTAAGTTTTAAGATTTCTTTTCATTAGAACTAAGACACCCAGGCCAGTCCCAGAAGAACAACCCCACAGCATTTTCCCTCCTCCACCAAACTTTACAGTTGGCAGTGTGCAATCAGGCAGGTACTGTTCTTCCTGGCAGACAGAGAAACGTGCATTGTCACTGCACAGTTCTTTTGTCCAAATACTTTACAACACACCGAACCACCCATACTGCATTTGATGGAATACTGATATAACACTAATTGGAAAAATCTGCCAGAAATGATAAAATCGTTATTCTCTTTGAAGGATCCATGGAAACCGCTGCACAAGCTTGTGCTATTCCTGAACCTGCTGCAATTCATTGGCTGGCTTCACATTGCTGCCCTCCCTGAATGACCCAAATAACAAAGCTTTTATCACCCCGCTGGTTAACCTTTGAAGCTGATGATCTCTCATACACCCAGAAGCTTATCTCTGAGCCCCAGAGGAGCAACCAGATCCACACATCCACTGAGAATTCATTACTGTGGGTGCAAACTACTACACATAAACATATTCTAAGCACTCAGAAGCTAATGTTTGCTGGAGACTTGAAGTGAGAGCACAACAGTGCTGCGCTTTAATGTAATGATAGTTCTGCTTATTGTATTCTATATGAGCCTTAGAACAGTAAAAATTATCCCAGTAATCCTACAACTACACACGCATACATAATTTACCAACTAATTTTAGCTTTTTTTTTTAAGTTATGATTTATTTTAGAGTACAGTTATTCACAATCAAATCTTGTCTGGCAGTCAGATTTGCTCCCAGCTTTACAGTTCAGGACTGATAATAGTTCTTCTGCTCTGGAGAGCCACCGCGAGCCACTCAAGACAGAACCTGCAGCAGATGGAGAGCTGGTTCATGTGTCGCTACACCCAGCATGCCAAGGCTGCAGAGAAGAACACAAAGTGCTGGGCCAGTAAAATATTTACATGTTCACATATACATTATCCATCTTTGGGAATCACTGATTCTACATTTAATGCTCAAGAATTTAAAATCTGTTAGCTACAAAACAAATTAAACATACCTCTTCACTAAGTGACTTCTGTGAGATTTGTTAGTAGCAATAGTAATTTGGGAGCAGGAACTGTGGCCCAGGAATCAAAGTTGCATGTATGTTCGTGCCCCCAATATTATACAATATGTTCCCAAGGTTGTCAAAAGTTTGCTACATTTCTGCCACTGAAAACCAAGATAAACAGAATATAATAATTAAAAAAAAAACTCCACTCCACATGTAGCCAACAGTTTTACATAATCAGCACATTTCTAACACGATAACTTATCTGAATGCATAAAGAGAGCCGCAGTACTCATTTATGACGCTTTTTTTGGAGTCATGCTTGGGTTCAGAAGAAAACCTGCTTCAACAGTTATGTATTGATGTGTTTGTATGTATGGGTGAACATTTGGCTGTAGTCTTCATGCTCTTACTCCTGAGCCCCTGTCCCAATATGACATTTGTAATTAAGTAATGCAACCCTTAAACTGCCAACAGTTCGTTTCATCTCTGCATCCAGACTGTCAGACAGCACCAGAAATGATGATGTGGCAGCACCTTGTCACCAATGGCCCTGCTTGCATGTGATGCTCACCTTTTAATCCGAAGTCCTTGAAAGTACACGCACTCTGAAACAAAGACATGTAATCAGCTTATATGTGCACGAATTGAAAAGCATGTCTACACCACACAAACGTGTGTTTGCATATGCAGGAATTTCTTTTCTTTCTCTCTCATATGCACTTCCTCATAGAAATCCATTCCTCATCTACAAATGTACACATAGACATACACATATGCTCTGTTCCTCTGGGAGAGTGGAGTAAATCAGTGAGTGGATTTTCAGTGAGTCATAGTGACAGGACAGACAGGACAGATAGATGATGGGAAGGAGAAGAAGATGAAAACTGAAAATAGATTTTAGAAGTCCACGCATGTACACCACCTCCTGCTTTCTGCCTTGTGGATGCATATGTGTGTGTGTGTGTGTGGTGTGTGTATAAGATCACTATGTGTATGTACTCTGAGAATACCAGGACAAGGGCTAGTGCAAGGAAGCATTGCATACACTGTGTCAGTCAGCACACATATGCATGTACTGTATGATGCATGTGTAAGACAACACAAACAGTGGGAGAAATAATTATTTGATCCACTGCAGAATTTGTAAGTTTGCTTACTTCCAAAGAAATTATAATCGCAATTAGTTAATCATACTTTCTTTTAATGGAGAGAGACAGAATCTCAACAAAAATCCAGGGAAAAAAAACATAAAAGTTATAAATTGATTTGCATGTCATTGAGTGAAATAACTATTTGATCCCCTACAGCCCAGCCAGAATTCTGGCTCCCACTGATTGGCTGTGTGTCCATGTGGCACTCAGATAACAATCAGTCTATCAGTTACAGATACTCCTGATCTCAACTTGTTATGTGTATCAAGCACACCTGTCCACAGAACCAATTTCTTCCATTCCAACCTCTCCGTCACCATGGGCGAGACCAATGCGCTGTCAAAGGACGTCAGGGACAAGATTGTAGACCTGCACGTGGCTGGAATGGGCTACAAGACCATCAGAAAGAAACTTGATGAGAAGTTAACAACTGCTGGTGTGATTATTCAGAAATGGAAGAAATATAAAATGACCATCAGTCGTCCTCAGTCTGGAGCTCCGTGCAGGCTTCATGGGATGAGGATGATCATGAGAAAGGTGGGGGATCAGCCCAAAGCTACATGGGAGAAGCTTGTTAATAAGCTGAAGGCAGTTGGGTCCACAGTCACCAAGAACACCACTGATAACACGCTACGCCATAATGGACTGAAATCTTGCAGCACCCGCAAATTCCCCCTGGCCAAGAAGATGCATATACAGGCCTGTCTTAAGTTTGCCAGAGCATCTAAATCCAGAGAAGGCTTGGGAGAAAGTGCCATAGTCAGAAGGAACCATCTTCAGCCAGAACACTGAAGATGGGTCTTCGCAGCATGACAGTGACCCAAAACATACTGCCAAGGTAACAAAGGAGTGGCTAGAGAAGCACCATCAGTTCATGGAATGGCCCAGCCTGTCTCCAGACCTCAATCCTATAGAAAATATGTGGAGGGAGCTGAAGCTGCAAGCAATACA
>JAMQGT020002442.1:0-62317 GCA_024447675.2 Pterophyllum scalare
TTTGTTCCCTTTATTTTTTTGAACAGTGTATATATATATATATATATATATATATATATATATATATATATATATATATATATATATATATATATATATATATATATATATATATATATATATATATTTTTTTTTTTAAGTTAATTACTGTATAATATGCATTCTCAAACATGGCATTGGAATTTTATGAAAGAACAAAAACTCAGCATAATCTTAATGAAGGAAGAAAATGTCTGTATGTTTGTTCTTTGAAGCAGTTTTGCTGTGGCCTTGGTAATGCTCATAGACCATATATAAATAGATGGAAATTGTTTTCTGGTCCTGAAAAGAAGAGGCCTTAAACCAGCACTCATTCTAATGGCCAGCAGGGGGAGACCCCTTTGTTTGTCAAAAGGACTCTAGAAGTCTAGCACTTGTCTAAAGATTGTCTAAACACAATCATGTACTTACAATTTTTGCACAAAAGACCATACAAAAGTGATTTTCCCAGTTCTCCACAAAGACCTGACACAAACCCCATTCAAAACAGTTGAGATTAGCTGGAACAACAATTGCGAGTCGAGTCAAGCGGCTCATAAATGATTCTGTGGACAAAAGGTGCAGTTCTGAAAATCTGGTGGAAGGCTGAGACACAACTCTATTTTTGTGTCATGTTAAGACGCCCACACAGACTATCATGCATGTCACATGCTGTTCCCTGATGGTTAAATACCGCTGCACGATGGCAGATTACCTTCCACATTTGGTGCTAATCTCAGAGTAAGCCAATAAACCCTAAATGAATGACCACAAATTGAAGCAAACATTTAGAGTGATTAGAGTTTAACTATCCTTTTGACCTATTTTTTTTAAAACAAATTCACTGCAGCTACTTTTTGTATTACACAACTTCAGAAATGATTGGATATTCAGCTTCTTTTTGTCTATCTTTAATGTCATTCACGTTTAGAAATTAAGATCTAAGAAGGAGCCTTTTACTTCTCCTTTCACTTCAGCTCTGACATTAGGCACTGCATTAGATTTGTTTTGCATTCTATAACCCCAAAAAACTGGAAAACCATTCAGCTCCCTCAAGGGCACAACACTCTGAAAACCTTTGAGCTCAGCTCCATTGTAAATGTGCAACACTTTCCAAACTTTAATTCTAGCCTGAGCTACAGACCGAACAGTTAAATCACAAGTCTCTAAACCGTGGTATCTTGTGATTGAAATGGGGTGTTTCCAAATGAGAGCGGAGAGCAGTTTTCCCTCTATCTGTCTTGTCCATCCATCCTTGTTGCAAAAAGCTCTCTTGTCTCGCTGGCGTCCCCCACCTTGACACTACTCCACTCCTGAAACCAGCTAGTATTAAGACTGACTCTTCAATCCCCGACAATCGATGCCGTCACTTACCAACCGAGTCACACCGCTGATTACAGTGTCCCTCAATTTACACTGCTGATGGTGAAGGTGGAAGGGTGGGTGGGTGGTGGTGGTGGTGTGTGTATTGGGTGGGAGGGAGGGAGCAAACTGCTAAATGTGGACTCCCTGCTGGGCTGGTTTGGGCATATTCAGACTGTGCTGCCTTTAGGTGTAGATATTTGCCAGGAAATAACTTTATTCTTACAGTAGATGCAATGAATGTTTCTTCAGAATTATTTTATCCTTAGATGACTTGGAAAATAACACAGCAAGGAGGGCTCTGCAGTCTGCTTTTCACAAACCAGCTGACACTGTGTGAGCAGATGTTGCATCGCGGTGTCAGAAAGCACGTTGATCGGTCTCCCGCTTGCTTGTAATTATGAACAGACATGCTTTCGCGCTTGCAACGTCGAGAGTCATAAAATTTGTATGCATGTATTTGCTTTATGATATCGCTCCATAGTGAATTCTGGGAAAATTAGACTTCCTGCAGAGTCTCCAGGTCACACACGCTCACACACTTGGACCATTACCTGCTGCAGCTGAAAGAAAACCAAGCCAAATTTTGCTGAAAATATAACTCAACACATTTCCTGTGATTGTGCATTAAAAAGAGAAAACTGGGGAAGTTTGGAGACAAAGTGAAGCCTTTCCCCTGTCAGCTCTCATGTTGGATTACAGAACAGAGCACAACACAATGCATCTCATTTTGTGCTCTGCTTGCCTTTGTGACAACAGGATAAACACGAACTGGGAGAACAGATATTAAAAATGAGTCTATCTATCTATCTATCTATCTATCTATCTATCTATCTATCTATCTATCTATCTATCTATCTATCTATCTATCTATCTATCTATCTATCTATCTATCTATTGCCTTCCCTTGTGCTCTGTTATTGTCTGGCCCCATCTTCATCAGCTGTCTTAATGAGTTCCATTGGAACTCATCTGAGTCTGTGATTAGATTCCTGCTAATAAATTATGTGTGCTCTCAGCAGGTTGCTATCCCTGTGTCGGCTACCACTCAGTGTGTCTCTTCGTGTGATAATGTGTGTGTTGGAATGGGATGGAACAGAGCAGAACCAAAAGCTGCTGAATTCTAATTTTCTCTCATTTTCACTGTGTGCTAATTGTTTTAAGGAAATTGCACATTTTTGCACATTTGTGTGTGTGTGTGTGTGTGTGTGTGTGTAATAGCTACCCGACAACAGATACAGGACATCTTGTGTCCCTCTGATGCATAAAATGTTAATCCTAATCTAATAATTATTAAAAATGCAGACCACCTATTAACTACTAATGAACCAATGAAGGCAAAATGTAGCAAAAGTGTAATCCATTCTTCTCTGTTGGCAGCTGATGCAGAGCTTAATGCCCACCCCCACACACATACACACAGAGGTAACTAAAGAGTTGGCATTATGCAAATATTTTTATTACTGTATAGGTAACCAGTAGCTTAACATTAAGTAGGTTTTCCACACTGGTCGTTTTTCTTAATGGCTGTGGTGGTGCAGAACTCTGGTTGTGACTTCACACCCTTCCCATCCACTGGACTGATACAGCGAAATGAGGTGTTGCACGAATCTGGGGCAAGCTGCTTGCTGACCGACTCAGTGCTGTGTTCATCAGGCTTGTTCATATTAGAAAAGTAGGAGCCAATCAGATTAAATGGGTTGTGTCCACACATTTCCATGTTACTGGACAATGGTTATTGTTTTAACTAGAAACTTCACTGTTACCAATCACTGGTAAACTATGAGGAATCACAGTCACATACAAACCCTTGTATTTCTCTATGTACAGCAGTGAGTAGGCCCCTTTGCAATATAATTCAATAATTCTAACAATTAAAAATTTTGTCACATCTCAATAAATTTATTGCGTGTTTTGGACACAGACATTTAAAATATATTAAAGACTAAACTGAAAATAACATAGACATGATAATTAAATGAATACCAGAACCTTCTCAGTTTTGGACCTATGGGCTGTGCATACGTTTTAGAGAAACTATGATTGTGAGACAGAAAAGGATACAAAAAGATCAGTGACCAACTAAGGCCTCAGTCACAAAGGCCTAAAGAGTGCTCGGTGACCCCCTGGCAACCTCCGGTCACATAGTCCCCGACCGGCTGGCGAGCGGTTGCTGTCGGTCAGTGAAATCAGTCACAAAGTGGGTGCAACTCCAAAACCCTCCTTGCAGTTGCTTTGGTTGCTAGCAGATTGCAACAGCAGTACCCCCCACCCCCCATTAGGTCACTGAGGCTAAAGGCCTGTGTGACTGGGGCATAAGAATCACTTGTAACACAGCTCCTGCAGTAATCAGGAGATAAAGACCGAGGCCCAGCACCACTAATCTGAGTTGAAAAATGCTACAGACAGTATGCTACTGGTACAATCCAGCTCTGAAAACAGATGGGCAAGTGCTCGGCTCTGTGGTTATCCATGCAAATTTATGTTTCTGTGACAGCTTAGACAATATGAATGACACTGAATATACCCACCCCCTTCAGAGAGCATCCAAAAACATAAAGCCTTACTTACTCTTTTTGCACAAAAATGCAAGATTAAAGTTTTCTAGAGGTCATGGAGAAAATCTCGATGAATATCAGAAGCATGTTTTTGGTTAGACAAGAGCAAGAAAAATTTGTTCAGAACAGACGATGTCCAGCAGCATTAGGGCTACCAGAGTTAATGCATAATTTTTATAGTAAAGCAAGAGGTAAGAGTGTGATGACACGAGGCTGCATGAGCGCGAAGGGTGTTGTGGTGATGACATTTATTGATAGCACAATAAATGCATGCGGATATACCAAAAATACTGGCTGACAAGATGACCCCCAGTTTCTAGAAGCTTTGAGGTAGAGAAATGTTCCAGCATGATAATGATCCAAAGCACACTGTGGAAAAATCCCACAAGAGTTGAAACCTATGACCTGCCCAAGCATCAGCATGACATAAACCCAGCGAGAACGGGAAAGAGGAGCAACGCAAGCCTGATATTAGAGGACTGTGATAGAAGACATCTTAAAATGGCCCATGTTTATAATTATAAAAACATTCAAAACCAAGCAAACCTCCCTCTTCTTTTTCTGATTTTTTATTTTTTTAAAGGTCTTGGGAAAAAAAATGTCATCATGTTGAGGAAGTGCAGACGAATGCAGAAACGCGGCACTGGGACCGGGACGCTTAAGGCTGGGACCCGTTTTCATTCAAACATCAAAGAAACATTAAAGAAAGACAGAATCACACACACACACACACACACACACACACATGCAGAAAGTATCCTACAGAGCTGCTGAATTCCATCATACCTGACTCAACTTGTGAGTGCTTATTTAGCATACAATACCCCCCCAAAAAAACCAAAATACATGACGGTGCTGCATGGTCTGCACTTCTGCCTGTTTGAAGAAGAGATTTTAAAAGTCCACTACAAAAAGGTCAGTGATCACAGAAAGCGAAAAGACAGGTGTGGAGCGAATACAGTGTTTCTATAAAAGCCTGGACACAGAGGCGGACAAAAGCACCGCCTGAAATGCATTGAGCTGCGGACATGGAGCTACAGGTCAGTGGAAGAAAAAAATGGCTTATTGGACTCCAAGATCCTGCACAGCATTTCGTCCTCCTTTCAGTCAAGATGCCTGTGAAGTAGAACGAGCACAATGCTGCAAGGCATTCAGCCCACCACTGACGCTTGCACGTACAGTATAGTATTTATACAGCCCACAAACACCTCATCAAATGCAAGGATGGAGAGGATGTTTTTTTTGTTTGCTTGTGTCTTCAGCGGTGACACCGAATACTTATTAAACTGGTTTTGCAGCATTAATCAGCTGGAGGTCATACACAGCATATCCTGTGGCCCATCTGCCTCGTGATTTCCTGATGTTGTTCTCAGTTGGTGATAATTTGAACTTCAAGTATTGCATTAAAAGTTGAAGCTGAGCTGTGCTACACTTCGAGAAGACCTTTCTGTTCGTACTAACCATAACCACACTGACATTAAACAGGGCGGACAAAATTAAAAAAAGTACGTCAAATGCAAAGTCAATTAAACAGTCTCCAAAATGATCAGAGTTGAGTTTATAAGAGTTGAGTTTATATATATATATATAAACTGACAAAAGAGTGCATTTTAGAACCCTTTTCAAGCAAATCTATAAAGTTTTATTCAGTTGGCACAATTATAGTTAGTTTTTTTCTATAGAAATTTATATACAAATTTAAACGAATGCTTTGAAAACACATTAGATCACCATAGGGAAAAATAATCATGCCAGATATCTACACTGATATGGACTGAGTAATGTGTCAGGATGGCACATTGTTTGATGGAAATGGAAATATAAAGCTACAAAGGGGCTGAATTCAAAGACACCCTAAAAATCAGCAACTTTAACTGGCACTCAGTAGTTTGTATGGCCCCTCACGCGCTTGTATACATGCCTGACAATGTTGCGGCATGCTCCTGATGAGACAACAAGTGGTGTCCTGGGGGATCTCCTCCCAGATCTGGACCAGGGCATCACTGAGCTCTTGGACAGTTTGAGGTGGTGGCATCAGAGGGACTGAAACATAACGTCCCAGAGGCGTTCTATTGGCTTTAGGCTAGGCCAGCGTTGGGGCCAGTTGATGGTATCGATTCTTTCATACTCTCGCCACAGGGTCTGACAGTGGGTGCAAGGATTTCATCCTGATACCTAATGGCAGTCAGGGTGCTGCTGCCTAGCCTGCAGAGGTCTCTGCATCCTTCCATGTTCTGCCCTAATTTGGAGGCCTTGCCCTAAACTTTCCAAATACTTTTAGTCACTCGTGGGTTATTGAAGATATAATAAACATCCCAGCAAAAACATGTTTCCAGTATAATCCTAAATAAATCAAAACAATTTTAAGCATGCTGCAAGAGAGATTCTGTGATGTTTCTGTTACCTACAAATACTTTTTGGTAACCACATCCTGAAACAGTGATGCATCACTGTAGAGTGATCACAGACAGAACATTTGTTGGCGCACACACCTCATAAAAAATATAGGTTTGACAATGCTAAGGCACAAAATATTACTGAATGAACTGTCCAAAAATCCAAAAGTCTAACTGACTTGATGCTATACTCTATACTACTTTTTTTGAGCAGTGTATTTGAATTATGGATGTGTGGCATGCACAGGGTAGGGAGAGCTCTGTGCCCTTCCATGTGCTGAGCCCATCTCTTTAACTGTCTAAATGTACCTTTTCCTTTGCACACATTTGCATCTCTCTATCAAGACTGAAATAGGAGGAAGTCAGTAGATGCATTCACCTTGAGAGTTATTTAATGAGTCTTTATAAAATATTTGGTAGGTGTGCCTAATCACTCAGTACTGACAGAATATTGGGCTGGGCTGGAGCTACTGGGTTTTTGCTGCATTGAGGGATGTATTGAAAGTAAATAAATTAAGAATAAAAAGAACTTCCACTGTTTATTTACCCACATTCTTATCGCCAGCCTCCAAAATCATCAAGCATCCCTGGTGGTGGTAACCATACTGTATTCATATGCACATCACCATGATCAATATTTAATACTTACAGAGTCCACAGCACAGTTGGTGTGGAAGTTCAAAATGTGTGTCCTGCAGGGCTTGAGACAGCATGAAAAACTATTCAGGAGAGTCTTTTATTTATTTATTCAATAAGATGAGAATTTTTATTTTGTTTTGATCAGTTTCCATTAGTTTCTTCCCAGCAAAAGCTGAAAGATAATGCTGGATGCAATATGAAATGTAAGCCTTGCTCATATCAGTGGTGTCACTGCAGCACAATGAGGCCTAATCTCTGGAGCCACCCAGAAGCTCCAGATATAATTTCTGAACTACAATAGCAGGCCTGATACAGGCAACAGTATATTGGTAGATGGTATATTATTCTTCAATAAAACATCTTCTGCAATATGATTATCTGCGCTATATTGTGTTTGTTCACAAAACCATTGTAATGAACAAGTGTTTCTTTGTGGGGGTTCCTTTTTTGTTAGCCTGAGTCAACACGATACAGAGACATTAGAGTAAAACCTTGCTTTAACACTGAAGTTAGTATGCATTATCATAACCACTGTTATTTTTAATCATAAAAATGTTTCCTACAATGAGTTTGTCAATGTGCTTCTCCTACCATGCTTCACAGTTTATGTGTTCATTTATTTTTTCACAAGAGTCTGCCCTTTGGTGTGGCAAGAATACCTTAAAGACCACAGAAATATATGCATGTTGTCTAATGATTCGTTTTGGCCTTTAAAATTTTAATTAATCACACCACAACTATCTGTGCAAGAAAAAAAGAAACTGTACAGGTAACAAACACAAATAGAGCCATTAAAAATATTGTTGTACAACATAAACTTACATTACAAGTACTGAGTTCTAAATACACTGCTCATAAAATTAAAGAAACACTTTGAAAGCACATCAGATCTCAATGGGGGAAAAAAATCATGCAGGATATCTATACAGATATGGACTGGGTAATGTGTTAGGAATGAAAGGATGGCACATCGTTTGATGGAAATGAAAATATTAACCTACAGAGGGCTGAATTCAAAGACACCCTAAAAATCAAAGTGAAAAAATGATGCCGCAGGCTAGGACATTTTGCCAAAATTTCACTGCAGCAACTTAAAATGGTACTCAGTATGGCTCCCACATTCTTGTATGCATGCCTGACAATGTTGTGGAATGCTCCTGATGAAATGACGGATGATGTCCGGACAGTCCGAGGTGCAACCTGGTGGTGTCGGACGGACTGAGACATAATGCCCCACAGGTGTTCTATTGAACTTCGGTCAGGCGAGCGTGGGGTCCAGTCAATGGTATCAATTCCTTCATCCTCCAGGAACTGCCTGCATACACATGCCACATGGGGCTGGGCATTGTCGTGCACCAGGAGGAAGCCAGGACCAAGTGTGCCAGCGTAGGATCTGACAGTAGGTCCAGGGATTTTATCCCAGTACCTGATGGCGGTCAGGGTGCTTTAGCCTAGCCGGTTCCTCCATGGATATGTCTCTCCAGACCATCGCTGACCCACCACCAAACCGGTCATGCTGAACAATGTTACAGGCAGCTTAACGTTCTCCACGGCTTCTCCAGGCTCTTTCACGTCTGTCACATGTACTCAGGGTGAACCTGCTCTCATCAGTGAAAAGCACAGGGCGCCAGTGGTAGTTCTGCCAATTCTGGTATTCTATGCCAAATGCCAATCAGGCTCCACGGTGCCAGGCAGTGAGCACAGGGCCCAATAGATGATTTTGGGCCTTCAGGGCATCCTCATGAAGTCTGTTTCTGACTGTTTGGTCAGAGACATTCACGCCAGTGGCTGCTGGAGGTCATTTTGTAGCTCTGGCAGTGCTCATCCTGTTCCTCCTTGCACAAAGGAGCAGATACAGGTCTTGCTGATGGGTTAAGGACCTTCTATGGCCCTGTCCAGCTCTCCTAGAGTAACTGCCTGTTTCCTGGAATTTCCTCTTGCGATTGTGCTGGGAGACACAGCAAACCTTCTGGCAATGGTAGGTATTGATGTGCCATCCTGGAGGAGCTGGACTACCTGTGCAACCTCTGTAGGGTCCAGGTATCACCTCCATGCTACCAGCAGTGACACTGACCCTAGCCAAATGCAAAACTAGTGAAAAACAGTCAGAAAAGACTAGGAGGGAAAAATGTGAGTCCTTCACCTGTGAAACCATTCCTGTTTTGGGGGTTGTCTCATTGTTGCCCCTCTAGTGCACCTGTTGTTAATTTCTTTAACCCCAAAGCAGCTGAAACTGATTAGCAGCCCCCTCTGCTACTTACTGACCAGATCAATATCCCAGAAGTTTAATTGATTTGATGCTAAACCCTGATTAAAAAGTGTTCCCTTCATTTTTTTGAGCAGTGCGTTATTGGCAGATTGAACTTGAAGTGTCAAAAACAGATGGCCCCTCTAAGTATCACGCTACTTCATAGGGCTTTAATCTCATTGCATTATCATAATTGTTAATAATCAATTAAAATGCAAGTACAATTTTACCCCCAGAGCTGACTGTTGAGTCCCTTTAATGATTATTTAAAGATTTCTTATGATTAATCTTCTTAGCCAACTTGGAAACTGGAATGAAGCTAGGCATTCTAGGCAAAGTTCAGGGATGTCAGCTTCCAAGAAATACTTATGATAATCACTGACTGATGTGGATTACAGTTGCTCTATATATTAAAATAAACTGTATAACAATGATTCCTTCACTGGCCATACCTTTATTTTTGTTAGTGTTGGCACAAAGGTTCCCTTTAAAAGGGGTAAAATGGGGCATGGTGGTCTTCTCATCACAGATCATATATATATATATATATATATATATATATATGGACATGTATACACACAAATCAAAAACTTCCAGTCCTCAGCTTGTTCCTCAACAAATTTGATTTAGTTGATCATGCACAGGAATGTAACCCTAAATGTCATCAAACAAATGCCAGCAACAACACACAACTGATCAATGTATGCCTGAGCATGTACATCGATATACGCACGCACGCAGACTGACAGTTGCTATGCGAGTTTTAAAATTAGCTGTCAAAATCATTAATCATGATGTGCTAATCAGGTCTGTTTGTGTTAGCTCGTGTCTCCCTCTGAGAATCATGCTGTTTCTAACAAATTAATCCCCCCAACAGGGCGTATGTGTGTACGTGTGTAAATAAACCAAATGGTCTACGCTTTGCAAGGTGTTGCTCTGCATGATTTCTCCACTCTTCTGAAATTTGAAAATATGCCAGTATTTTGCTAATGATTCCTAATAGAAAGACAAACAAACAGAGCGCTGTGCAGTCCTGCCTATTGTTTGTTTCAAATTTCATCTCGCATGTTGTTCTTTGTATCTCCGTGGTACTGAATAAGAAGAGATGACAAACCGATGCGCTCTCTTTGCTGAGAAGCATCTGTTATCCTTCCAGCATTACAACGAGCATCAATCCTAGATCACCATTGGCCGTTTTGTTGTCTAATTGTAAATTTCATGTAATTTGTAGATGTCAGATAGTCACCTATTTATCACGCATGCTAAAAGACACAATATTAAACTGAATGCATCTACCAGGAATTACAGTGTTTGTTAAAAAGCACCTAAAATTCAGTGGAAACCTTCATACAGAAAACTATAAAGTCAAAAAGCACACTTGATTTGGAAGGCAATATCTTCTAGTTCCTGAAACTATGCTTCTTTCACACGTGGCTAGGATGCATTGCAACTCTAAATAATAAGAATATTCAGATGTTCATCTGATATTTGTCTGCATATGTTTCTCGTTCATGGTAGGCTTTTATTCAGCTCTCTCTCTGTCCTTGTACTAGTAGTAGTGGATCTGAAGCCACACAGTATGCAGTATTGCAGATGATACTACTGGTAGTTCTGTGCTGTTTTGCTACTGTTGAGATTTGCTGGCCACACTAATCAATTTATGCTATGACTGCCACACATGGTTACATTTTTAGCGTTTACAGCTGTTGTCGCCCCACTCACCCACTGATTCATACAGACCACATGCAGTAAACCCTTCAGGAGCAAGAATCGTCCTCAAAGACAACAACTGAGTTAAAGCCTGACGCAGATGGCAGCACTAGATGAAAAGCCAGGGGAGCATCGAAACAATTCTCTGGTGAAAAGGGGGCCCGACATTTACATCCCATGAGCCTGGCATAAAGACTGAATCTGGAATGTGAGATGAATGGAGCCACTGAGTATAAAGTACTGTTATTTTGATGTCAAAGAAGGAGCCTGACCACAAGCTTCGGCATGCTTATTTATCCTTGTTAATAGACACTCAATCAGGCATACAAGGTCGGAACAAAAGGGAATTTTTGACATCTGTTCTTATTATGTGAGGGGAGTTCCAGAGGTGAGGGAAGCAAACTGGAGTTTAACGGTTCAATGCCGAGCCTGCAGTTATGAGACACAATGTTGAGAATTGAGTTATAATTAGGTAAGACTGACAGTGTCTTTGAGGTAATTAAGCAGAAAAGGCTGATGAAATTCCCCTAGGTGGGCAGGGAGGGAGAAGTGGCAGGAAGGAAGTGCTTTTGAGTCTGGAATTAAAAATGATTACTGGGATCTGCTGTGTGAGAACAGAGACCGAAAGAGGTCACACAGACAGAGTGAGACAAAGCACGCCATTAGACCCCTAGGATCCTCCCTGTCTTATTTGTCATGCCTATTTGCTCCCATGTTAGTGCTGCTTATGCAACCTCGGAGAAGCACCACCCTCTTCAGCTCAGATGCTTTATGATGCTATAACAGTTAGCCATGACAATATGCATCCAATTAACAGGCTTTATGCTATTAGTCAGCCAATCCATTCATCTAATGTGATTCGCATCATTGCCAGATGACTTCATAAGGAAGATGATCTGACTGCAGATACACACTGACAAAGACTAGAGGGAGGGGTGTGTGAAGGAGATGATGAAAGCTCATTTAATCAGAGAGCCAATTCCATATGATGAGGGAACCAATGTTTCCTCCTCTCAATGATAATGATTTGAAAGGACAAAGCCATTTAAACTGATAATGCACAATGTGAAAAGCCTGTTTTAATGGATGAAATATATGATATTGTCAGTTCATGTAAGGGTGGACTGTAAAGACTGCCACAGTAGAGAGTCTCAAAGCAGTAAAAGCCTGGACATGATAATTTATTTCAGCTTTCGAGGAGCTTTTAGGATTGACAAGCTAAGTAAGCCAGGAGCAGCCTGAGGATTAGGAACTGGAATTTTGATTAAAAGAATGAACTCCAAGCCACAAGGTTTGCGATACCTTTCTCTACAATACAGACAGGAATTTAAAGGAATGTGATACTGAAAAGAGGGTGCCTGCTCTGTCAGCACCTCTCGGATGAATAAAACAAAGGGATAATATGTACATCTAGAAATTCTTTAGCAAGGGGGCACAAGCTAAATGCAGGGGTGGGACTAAAGGGGATGTGAGGTGATGGTGGAGGCCCACTGAAATGAGATTTACCCTTAGAACAGAAAAAAGGGCAGAAATGAGAAATTAGGGGAAGACAAGTTTGACCGTAACCGCAGTGTTGTGTTGAAGACTCACTGCATATATGCAGTCAGGTTTTATGTATGAAGAACAACACGATGCATTATACTGCGTCTCTATTTATTTAACGAAAATGAAGCCAAAATAATAATAATTAAAAAAAAGCAAGCACACCTCATGATTCAATAGCTTGCAGAACCACCTTTAACAGTAATAACTTGAAGTAATGGTTTTCTCTATGACTTTATCGGTCTCTCACATCATTGTGGAGGAACTTTGACCCGCTTTTCTTTGCCATGTTGCTTTAGTTCATTAAAGTTTGGTTTATGCAGAGCTTTCCTAAGGTCCCACCACAGCATTTCAATCAGGTACTGAACACACAAGCTTCACCAGAACTGTGGAATATGAAACAAGGCCGATTTTTGGAATACAAAAGCATACAAGACCGCGGAACACAGAGACTTTGGCAAATGCCATCATCCACAAGAGCTGCACACGCACAACCACTGCCAAGCAGGAACTAAATATGCTGAAATGAGCTTGTAGCAGATGGTAACCTTGGCTTCTTAAACCACAGTATCACACTGGACAGTACAATAGACAGAAGACGGAGATTAGTGAAAGGACAAAGAATTCAGACACTGGAATTATTATAATTGATGCAATCAGCACTGTTAGAGGCAGTTTATTAGAAGATCTGATGCGTATTACAACCACTTGCATTTATTTTGTCAAGTCTCTACCTTTACCTCTGATAGTCCCCAGCTTAGGTCTCATAGTACAGCACTCAGCTTCAGGGGCAGCTGCATCCCTGCTGCATCCATCTTCCATTAGTACTACAGTATCTACTACAGCTTATTTTGGGCTAGGTGGGAATTAACTGGCATACTAGTCAGCAAAAACTACCCGTCTTAAGGTCTAAAGGTCTTTTTTTTTTTCTGATAGGAAGGCAAAGAGTATTTAAAGACACTTGGGAGAAAAAAAAACAGTGCAGTGGCAAATCACCGTGTCAAAAAAGTGAATGTTCCACTTTTGCTGTGGCTCTGACCTTTGTTAGCACAAGTGTGTTATGTGAACATTATTTTACTTCTAAAAGGCAAGACAGGAAGAAGAAACCTGAGTATGAAATACAGACAAATGTCTGGAGATACAGTACATCTTTGAACAGGTAAAAAGCAAAGTCAGCTACAATTAATACCACGAGCAGTTTTAATTTATCTGTTACTTTTGTAAAATATGCAATAAGCAGAACCCTCCCTAAAATAATGCAGTATTTGGTGACAGTATTTGGTATTAGACTCTAATAAGAAAACAAGTTCTTTCAGTTCTGGGAGCCCTAGCTCAACTAAAAAAATTGGAAGCCTATAAATGACTAAAAAACAAACAAACCCTAAAATACAAGCCCTAGAAATGCAAACTTCAGATCTGGGTGGCTGTGGCTCGGGTGGTAGAGTGGGTCGTCTACGGCACGCTGGTGGATCAAGCTCCTCCAGTCCACTCGTCACAGGATTTCTCCCTGATACTCCGCTATGCACAACTATCTTTAGTCCCATAAAATTCTATGTACTATCATGAACAAGCAGACAGTACAAAAGTGTAATAGCAGCATTGATACTTGTGAGTAGTATTTCGCGTCTTCTATTAAATCACCAAAGTACTTAATTTAAAATCAGTTTTCTTGATTCCTTGACCGCCTGGGGTCCATTAGCTTCCAAACACGCACATTCCCTCAAACGCTTCAACAAAGAAATGCATTTAAATAAAACTGCTGAGTCCGTTTAGTTTTGTTTTGAGCATTACTTTGAAAGTCATATTTAAAATTAAACTGTCAGGAAAAATATGCCAAATAAAACAAAGGAAGGAAAAAAATGATTTGTAACTACAATGCAGACGGGCTTTAAATTAATATATTTTAAAAATAATAGCAATTTCCTTTCTTGTAAGGCTCTGACATCAGACACAGTGACATAAAAAATATTATGCATAATGTTTTAAACATGGCACACAGTGTGATATTATGACACAAATGTTATTACAACCATGAAACATGCTCGGACAGAGGTTTGTGAATAAGCTATTAAAATTACATTTACCCCAAAGGGGAAAAATTATTTTCTTAGTTACTGGATAACTTTGCAGTTTGTTTTTCTAAATGTATATTTATAAAAAGATACAATTGTTGATCAGGTGTATCTTTCTGTGATGACTGAGTCTACAGAATATGAACTTGGAGAGCGGTGCAGGAGATCAAAGCCAGGACAAAGCAATTTTATTGCAAAAATAATAACACACAGGCTAAAAAACAGTGCTGCATTTTTCTGGAGTTGAGAAGAAAAAAAAGGAATGCAACATCAGTTACGGACTGTCATATTTAACACAAATATCAGGCTAGGTCAAGTGGCTCTTTATCTGACCTATTAAATATATATTTTGTAAGTATAATATGAATAGTCAAGTGTTTCTTTGCATAATTTCATGAAGCTGACAATGTCAGAGCTAGAGCAGAGATGGGGGACTGGTTTGAGTGCTCTGGTTGTTGCCATCTAGTCATGTGTTGCAGAATCCTGTTAATTAATGCAAGGACACACCCCAGGGATACGGCTAAGGAAAAACACAACAAAACATCCCTGGGCAAGGTGAAAGTAATAAATGCGCACATAAACACATCCTCAGAGCTACGAGGCGTTCGGTGCAGTTGAGTCAGTCGCAGCCTATATCTGTTCACCTAGCAGTGTGAAAGTAGCAGTGTGGAGCCTCTGGAAGTGTTAAACAGAGTGCAGCTCTCTGCTCGTCACTCGGTGTCACTCACTCTCCTGCCCCCCCCCCGTCTCTAACACTTGTCTTTTCCTTTCTGTGTTTCTGCCCCTCCTGCGTCTGTCCCTTTCTGCACACGTGTTTCTCTCTCACACACGTTCTTTCCATAGCTTTTGGGCACGTCCAATTGCCATTGGAAGACTTTTCCTGATAAATATCCCCTCATGCCCACCCCTCACCCCAACCTCTTCACTACACACCACCATCGCTGCCACACACACACACCCCCTGCAGCCCACTGTGTCTGTTTGAATGCTAATCAATTTCTCTGAAATTTCCACTGGCCTACTTATAGTTTCAGAGCCGATGCTTCCTCCTCTGAATCCATTGCCTCATCTCCTCATGTTTCCGTTCCCTTCCTTCACTCTACTCCTCTCTTCTTATATTTCCAGTGCACTTGTTTCCTCTTCCTAGTCTGCCGCCTTTGTTCCTTTCTTTTGATTGATTTGATCTTGTTGATTTGATTTGCTTTATTTTAATTTCCTTTCCTTTCCTCTTAGTCATTCACTCATGTCTTCCCTCATCTTGCCATTCTATTCTATCTTCTCCTCTGTGTCTCTTCTCTTCTGATTTTCTTGGCCTACAGCTCTTTGCTTGTCCTCTACCTCTTTTTCTACTCTATTTTGCCCTGTCCTTTTATTGCATGTTCACCACATTCTCTGCCCCCTACCCTCGCTTTACATTCTTTCTTTTCCCTACAACAGTACGTTTGTTTCCCCCTTATTTTTTGTGCAGTCTAGTCTCTCCTCTCCTCTGAACTTGCATCCAAAGACAGGTGAAAGAAGATGTAATCCTCCACCTTTCTCACACACTTCTCTCTCTCTCTCTCTCTCTCTCTCATGCCTGTGGCATACAGATGTAATCAGTCAGTGGACAGGAGGAGCAGGTGGGAGTAGGGCGAGTGTTCAGAGGTAAGAGCGACTCTGAAAGGTTCTGTGGGAGTTTTGGAACTATAAAGAAAGGAAAGGAAGTGAGAGGATATGGCGGATATGCCTTGAGTGTGAATCAGTGATGTGGGATACTGTTTTCCACTTGCTCTGAGTAGGAAGTGCTAGTAGCATCTCATCATCTCTTGCAGGCTCCCAGGACATACCCCCTGGGAGAACAGCAGCATATGGAGGATGGTAAAAAAGAGGCGGCATGGGGTGGGTGGGTGGTTGAGTAGGTAAGAAAGTGCAAAGTACAAAAATTCAGAATGGGGGGGGGAAAGACAAAAGACAAAACAAAACAAAGGTTAAAAAACAGTTAACAGGATACAGCGAGACAAAAAAATTGGACATGTGGAGAAGAATCAGGAAAAATGCATATATCAAATGAACCAACCCACTTGGGATATGCAAATACGGAAACAGGAGGGAGGGAGGGATGGGGCTGAACAAGATGAGGAGAGGAGGAAGGACGCAGGTTGAATAAAAGCAGGAGAAGAGGAGATTAAAGCCTTGGAGGGAATCAGCACTACTGACTTGTACATGGAAAGAAACAACCTCTGAGGGCGCTCCCGAGTCAGAGCAGAGTCTTAAGGTTCTGCAGGGTCAATATGAGGGGGCTATGCAAATGGAGATGGGTAAAGAAGGTTGGAGGGAAAGATTGGGTGGGCAGCAAAGAAAGCAATGGATGGAATTTGAGAATGTGAGCATCGTGAGATTAAAAAGGGAATTTAATGGTCTAAGCTGTGGAAGCATTCTAATAAGCTTGGAGTGCCAACTGGCTCCTGAGTATCACAGCTGTAATAATAATGCCACTACTTTATATTACATTTCTAGGTGGGGAAACAAGGGTGTATTTTGGTAGTGCACTAGGCTGTAATGTGGTGTAGAATAGTACATGTGAGGGACTGATGCTGCCCTAAATATCCCTGTATTTTTTTTGTCTTTAGAGAGTTTGGGTACATTTGGTCTATTATAAGAAACCAATTTAGAGTCACCAAATTAACTTATCTCTATAAACAGATTGTGAACATGAATATTTATACTGGTAAAAGACAAAAAAGAAGTGCTGAAGTTTCTGTTTGTAGTTTGAGTGGTTTAGTTTCAGAAATCTTAGCATACTGGAAGCCCTGGAAAACTGTCCATTGTGCTGAGAGGCCATGGGAGCCGGTCAGAGCAGATGGATTTCCAGACTGCTAATCAAAAAAATTTAAATCCTACCAAAAAATGTTAAAATTTCCCTCCAAAATCTTTAACCTTGATTGTTTGTTTTTTTTACTTTGTCATTAATATTTAAAGTCAGAGCAACATACTTTGGGTTTGAAGCTTTCAGAGGCTTTAGGACAAAATCACTAAACAGCTGAGCTAGTTCATTAGTTTGGATCTCAGTTCCTCATATTCAAATATCAAAAGTGTTAGAGTACAGAAGATCAATAGGCTATTTGTAGGTAATGACCTTGTAAAGATCCCGTCTATAGTTACATTCATTAGTCTCACTTAATTAAGACACATTAAATATTTGTCTCTTTTTTTTTTTTACATACCTGACAATTTTAATCAGTCAACATCCAGTGCCCTTTGACTTCCTGCATCTCCCACAGCAGACTGTCACCCGCAGCCTTTAGATCGGGTTATTACCCACCAGCTCCACCTCTGTTTATTCATGCAAATCATATTGCAGTGCACACAGCTTAATATCACACACCGGGCAGGAACAAATGGAGAAAAGGAAGGTTGATATAGGAGCTCGAGTCTGAATATTACAATATGACTGAAGTCTTGTGTGTGTTAATGAAAACAAAAAAAGAAAAAGAAGAAGATGCCTTGGAACTGTGGATCTCTGGATGCTGCCAAAATAAATATTAAGACGAAGGAGAAGAAAACGTCAGAGCTGCAGCGTAGATGTGGGGGAAGACGAGGAAAACGGCATTCTTTTCATTTAGGGAGAAGGAAATAAACTGAACTCAGGCTGATTTAAGCATGGACTTGACTTACTGCAGCAAACAGCTATGAAATCTTCACAGAGGCAAACATTTACAAAATCACAACTTAATGCGTACATCGGTGCTCGGGCGATGTTGTATTTAGGTCTTACTAGTCATCATCTCATTTTTATTCGTCTCGTCAGTGGGTAGATAGCAAGGCTGGCTGCTCATTAACATTCTCATCTATCCTCCTCTAGTGTTTGTCCAATCTGTGGCCCTGATCTGACTCAGAGGCTGGCACATTGGTTTGAGAAGGCAATTAATCACACTACTTAATAGGCGAGATGTGGTAGATGAGCACAAGGTGTAGGTCTCCATGTTGCGCTGACAGACGATTAGATAATTTAAGAGTTTGATGTACTGCCCTGTGCTGGGCTGGAATTTGCATCTATGAAGCCACAATGTTGACTTTATTTTAAGAAGAACATTCAGTTTCCTCTGCAGACACGTTTCTTTATCTTTTAACCACATTTTGCGATGATGTTCAGTTTGTTCTTAAGTTTTGTTTTAGTGACAAGTGGGAGGGAAATGTTCGCAAGTGATTTCATCACAATGGGACGGGAAGACTCAGCTCAGCTGTGTTCCTCTACAAGCAGGGGTTCTTTAGAAAGTTTACTTTCGGAGTAATAAACTGTGACAACTTTGGCTGAGCAGGGAGCCACGTTTTTCAGACGGCTCCCGCTCCCCCAGAAAAACAGAGCGTAGTGCCTCTCGCAGGCCAAATCTAGGTGAAGGGGTCGACAGCAAAGTCCACGGTATGCCTACTCGAGACCTCTGAGGGTTTTGTCAGCCTCTTTTAATGTAAAGTCCAATGCTCCATTGGCAAAGGGGGGGTCTGAATGTGTTTGCCAGCTTACTTTGTGTAAGTTTTCTCAGTGCTCGAGTCAGAAGAAAAGAACTTTTCAACCTTTGCTTTCAACTTAGTCTCGGCCTCTAAAGTGGCACTGCATAACCTTTTGCCTCCATGTCTTCAATTGTCACGACCTACGACATGTGCTCTTCACAAATGCTCAACCAGGGTTCAAAGAGCAGAAATACATGCTACCATTGGTCCAATACAATATATAACAAGGTCTGCTGACATTAAAGCTGTCACATACACTATATAGGACCACCAGGTGCACAAAGAGCAACCCACACACCAATGTATAGCATATCCATCCATCCATAAGCTGAAGACACAGCATGAAACACGATAGTGTAAATAAATAACTACGCTCATAAATAAAAAAATAAAGTGCAGTAAAGTCTTTGTCTAACCACCTGCTATGGCACAGCTATGCAGTGCGTTTACTTTCTAAGAACCTCCTACTGAACTGTCACTGAACATGAGCAACAGGAAGACAAGCAAGGGCAAAGTTCACAAAGAAGATCCTCTGTGAACTCAACTGTATGTGCTGTTAGAGTAAGAAAAGAGGGATGCAGAGCCTTCCAGAATCAGGAGGATATTAGCTTTTTTGCTACCCTATCCTGCTGTAGCTTGATTTACTGGTGGCAAACAGCAAAAAATACGATTATGACTGTGTAGCTGTTTTATTTTCACTTTATTATCTAGTCTGACATTGTATCCCATTAGGTTTACTCATTCTGTCCTAATTAATTAGCAGCGAGGGATGAAAGGAACAGATATTAGAGCATCATGTTAAATGAAGGAATATTTCAATTTAAGATTTGTTGTTTTCTGCAAGTTACATAAACCTGTCATCTTTTTGGCAATTTTTCTGTTGGAGACTACATTTTTAAATCCACCTACAAAGCTCTGATTTGTGTCCAACTTAGAAAATTGTGTCTGTACCAACAAGCTAATTTAAATAGTCCAAAAAAAAAAACACCTCTAGTTTGGAAACATGTTAGAGGTTTGAATCCATACAAGGGATTCACATCGTGTTTTGAAAAAGAAAAAAGTTCTAATGTGTGTCCATTTGCGAAACTTTGAAGACTAAAAGACTTTAGTTTGGCCAGGCTATGATTCACATTAAGGTAAAGGAAGCTGAAAGTGACAGCAGACATTTATTCTCTGGGTTTTTTTTTTTTGTGTGTGTTTATTTTTTTAAAGATTCATCTTGGGGCGCTCTAGTTTTTATTGCTGGATAGCACAATGAAGCACAACAGGAAAAGAGGGGCAGAGAACAGCGTGCCGGGAATAGCCTAGGGCAGGATCAAACCTCCGCAGCAGCCTCGTGGCATATGAGCTGCCTACTTGTCCTGGTGAGCTAAACCGGCACTTGCCAAGTATTCTTTTGAGAGTAAAGTGCACTCAGTTGAGCACAGTGCCATCCACTGCTGTGCAAGACTGCGACTAAAGCAGTACTCTGCAATCTGCCCTTTCATATTCCCATACGTACACCATCTGGATTTTTATGGTGCAAAACAGTTTCAGCTCAGAAAAACCACTTGCTTAATGTTCACTGAGTAACCAAAAAAAAAAAAAAAAAAGTTTTCAAGCCACTCGCTATATTTATAATTTTGCTGCCTTTATGGTATCAAAACGCTTTGCGACACAGGATGACAGTCAACTCAGAAACAAAGGTACTGAAACTTTCAACTCTGCAGTGGAGGCTGCGTCACAGCTCATGGGGGCCGTTAAAGAACTTTTGTAATCGATGTCTGCAAACTTGTGTAAGTACAAATCCAATCCCATTCCTTTGAAGCAGCGATAACAGAGTCAAATATGAACACACAGGATCCTATCAAGTGCAAAGCATTAGCGTTCAGGCTGTGTGGGCATGCCCGAGCATACAGTGCGCTATTTTGGTTTGTGTAGGTGCAGCAATGCAACAGGCAAAAAGGACTAGCTACAGTTAAGTGTGAAGAAGGACTTGGTGGTAATGCACTTAGCCCTTCACATTGTGGATATTACTGTTCTCAAACAACTCCACTAATCACACTGACTAATTGAATTTTGAACAAATGAACAAAGGAGGCTTCTCCAGGAAATCAGATCATTATCAGGACCAAACATGTGAAATGCTACTTCCAGTAAAAAGAAATCTGGACCCAGAAGCAGTGACATTCGGCTTGATGTGTGTCGTATTGAATGGCATTAATCTGGAGCAGCTTGCTCTCATTTGCACATTATTTAATAAAAGGTAAAAAAAAAGACAAAAAAACACTTTGCAACTGAACAAAGGGAGAAAGGAGCTGGACAATAAGAATAATTCATATACATTACACTATACATTATAGATCAGTGAAACTTGCTTTGCAAACGGCCACATAAGAGATTAATGTTTGCTGGTTTCAAAACACCTACAGTAAAAAGTCAAAAGTTCATTTCCTACCAAAAAAGTAAATAAAAATACCAACAACTCACTCTGTTCTGCTTCATTTGAACCAACTTCCCCCCTGTGCTTGCTCTGCTTTAACACACACCAAAATACTACACAGACTGCTGGTCTGTGAGCCACCTATAAGTGTGATGCATATATTTTTCCATTCAGTGTGCCACTTTCTGAGGATATAATTAATCTCGCTTTCAAACTTGAATACATTCTGATCATTAAAAAAAAAAGAGAGGTGCTCTTCACAAATGCTGAACTTGCTAATGCTCCCCAGTAACAAAATAAATAAAACATGCATCCAAAGGCATGAACACAAGAATTAGTGCGAATAGTGCAAGCTGGCTGATTGCAGTGAGGTCTACCCTGGGTTTCTTCAGCTGTGCAGACATGGAGAAGTTTGATATTTAAAGCACAAGTCTACCCTTTTAACCTTTTGCACTCATCACAGCTGTGATGCTACAAAGTAACCACATGAAATCCCTCAGTTGCTGATATTACACAGAAATCCTCACAAATATCAAAGTCAGAATCCAACTATCAAACAAATCAGTGTCATGATAGGGGACTTGCTTCCGTGTTTTTCTATTCTGCACTGCATTACTTTATACATATTTGTGCAAGAGGCAGTCACAAATTTCCATAAGTCTGCCCATAAATACCATAAAACATGCTTGGCTTTTGTTTCCTTCGATGCTGTCTCTCCATGCAGCTCTGCTGTGATACCAGCAGCTTGGCTGCTATTTTCTGAACTTTCTACTTCCATGGATCCACGGTTCCACGGATCTCAGACCTACGCAGAAAGCAAATATCAACTATCTAAAAACGATGGGAGTTTCATGTCAACGAACAGAGCATCCAAGCTTGTTGTATTTTTTTCTTCCTTAATTCCCAAGTTGTGCCACACAAATTTATCCCCTATGTTTAGACAATGTAACATCCTGAGGTGACTGACAGAGGATGATGAGCCTAAATGAGCTGAAGTGTGTCACACTAACACAGGTGTCTTTCATTAGACTAGATATGTATCCCTGCAACTTTTTCCTCTTCCAAAAAGATTCAACTCGGGCTCAAAGTTGAGGTTTTCCACATGTTATGAGATCCAGCATTATCAAGATGAAGTGCTCCAAACCAGACTTTCAGCCAAGTGATCCAAATTTAGCGTGAGCACTGAAAGCAGTGCAAAGCTGCATTAAAGCAATGGTGCTGAAGCTGGCACAAGTCAAACATGAATTAAGGTTTTAGATCTTTGTGGGTGGAGCTAAAGAACTTTTTGATTGCAGCTTGCATTTCATGTGATTTCTGAATTGCCTAAAACTGCATATTGTTGCTGATCTTTATGTTGTTGTTCTTTTTTCCTGGTGGAGGCAGACGTTCATTGACTTTAATGCGTGAATCACTGTAACTATTCTAATGGAACCTACCAATATACTGTATCTGCATATTCTTGTGTTTTGTCACCAAAATACGTCCTGAAAAATTGGTCCATTTTCATATTAGATGCTGACATACTAAAAAAGGAGGATCAACGGAAGGTCTAATGTTACACTAAAAATTCCCATCCAAACACTGATTTTTTTCCCACTTGTTTCTGTAGTGCGTTCTTTTGCCAGGAGAGACACAATCATCTTTGATTTTGTCAATACAGGTGCTATTTTAATTACAGTAAAACCGCAGATCTATTTGTCATACTTGACGTTCTTTTTTTCACTCTGAAGGTTGGTTCACATAAAGAAGATTTTAAAAACAACAACAAAAACAGACATGATGCTCCCCAGCTTGATTCAGAGCAAAATCTACATTTAAAAAAAAAATTTATTACCGACTCGTTACATCAAATTATCTTCTCCAATGCTTCTGGGAAAAACAGCATTCTTTTGTATGCGCTTAGCTCCGGCCAAATCCATCTCTCTGTGAAAGCAGCTGCAAAGCGGAGGCTTTGTCTCTCATTTCTTTTGATTATAATGATCACCGCAACAGAAAGGAAGTGAAAGCAACAGCCCACAAGTTTGTGTAAATGGAAAACTTCAAACTTAATCAAAACACAACTCACCCACCCTCCTTCACACACACACACACACACACACACACACACACACACACACACGCAGGCACACATAAACATACATCTCAGCTGCCATCTCTGTGTTCAGTTTGAGTATTCTGTCCAAGGCCAAACAGCTTGTTGGAATTCAGTAGGGAAGCTCTTATCTAAAAGAGATTGAAAGCATGCTGATAGACACCTTGGCTAGAGTAGAAACGACTTTAGATTGACGAAAGTCAGGCTTACACAGGGTGCAGCAATGTCTTCTTTTTGTTTACGAAAAAAAAAATACAACTGCATTTTCATTTTATTCAGAGACTTTGGGAATACTCTCTGTAAGTGATAAAATCATAGCGGTTAAGGATGTGATGCTTTTTTGCATAACATAACATAAAAAAAAAGGTTTCACAGACCATATTTGCAGCATGTCCACACAGTGCTTTGCTGTACACGATTTGATGCGTAGTTCGTGAACATTTTGGTTCTTGGATTATAGCGACATGAAGCCAAAGTCATATTATGAACACAATTCAGACATCTTCATTTTGGATATCCTTTAGACTGTTTCTGATCTGTTTTTCTTCTTCCTCTCCAAACCAGAAAGAGAAATAGGCGCACCGAGTCACGTCACGGCCGGTCTGTGATACGGACACTTCTGTGATGTTCAAAGCGAACTGCAGTAAAATATCAACTCAGAGCGCGCGCCTCATGTCTGGGCTGTTTGTACGTCTCGATGAGGAAACCATTGCATCAGATCCTGTTTTCAAGCAGCTGCTTTTTGCTGCACAGCATGTGGTAGAGGTCTGTTCTCAGGATGCAACCTACAGATTCCTAAAGTGTTAAACTGCAACAAATCTCCTGAGCTCGTTCCCGAGTTAGTGAGTATTGTATAAAAATATAACAGGGCTGCTACTTTCTTCAAACAGATGACAAACATATTATAAAATGACAAAACATATGAGCTTTGAGGACCATTTGAACCATGTGATCAGACTTTTTTTTTTCCTTTTCAAATAGTATGTTTGTCATGGTCTGCAGGTTCCATGCCTCACATTTGATTCATGTTATTTAGTTTATCTATTTCCCCTTGAATGGAGCCACATTTGGAAGGTAAATGCATTTGTGAGTTGAGCAGCAGAGATGAGTATGTGGGCTGCACCAATGAAAAAACATGCCAAATCTTCTCTTCTCCAAACAGCATGTCTGTTAAGTATCCAGTTGAAGTGTATTTTATTTTTGTCAGTTCGTTTTTTGTTGTAGTTCTAAATTGGAACATTACTGTGATCTTGAAATATTAAAATAAAATCTTTTTTTTTTTTTTTTCGTTTCTCAATATATACGTCACTCGCGGTTGCCGCTACCGGCTTCTGCTAGTATTTGCAGCTCTCTGTGTTTACTTTTCTGTGGAAACCGGGTTCAAATGGCTCTTCCCGTATTAAAGGTTGCCAATCCCTGGTCTACATCATATCATATTTATGCCAAACAAAGGCCAAAATACCACCAAAGCAACAGGAGGAAACACCTCGCGTGTTTCCTTTAATTCAGGGGTGGCCAACTCCAGGCCTCGAGAGCCGGTGTCCTGCAGCTTTTAGATGTGTCCCTGATCCAACACACCAGAATCATATATAGAAGTCATTATCAGGACTCTGGAGAACTTGACTGCATACTGAGAAGGTAATTCAGCCATTTGATTCAGGTGTGTTGGATCAGGGACACATCTAAAAGCTGTAGGACACCGGCTCTCGAGGCCTGGAGTTGGCCACCCCTGCTTAGGTACTATCCTCTCCCACTCGCTCTCTGTCATAGACGTCTTTATGTCAGTCACTAATCTTGTGCAGAAAAAAAGGACAGTTTCAGATTTATTCTATTCAGATTAATATCACTGCTATATTACAGTCTGAATTACTATCAGAAGAAATCCACTTTTTTTTCCCACCAAAATTCTGATTTTTTTCCTCACAAATACAAAGGGTATGAAAATTGCCGCAGATTCCCCGACCACTTCCACTACACTGCTGTGAAAAGAAGCTAAACGGCATCGTTTTAGAGGCCTGAAGTTTTGCGAAGGTACCGACAGTATTCAAGATGCAACAAAATGGATTCAGAAGAAACAGAAAAGAATCACACTGTGCTCGGCTCAGCCACAGAACGCGTGCTTTGTGCTGCCTGGAAACTGGAAAGTGCTGTAAAGTCAAAAGCCCTTCTTTAGATGAGTGCCCCCCCCTCCTCCACCCCCCCCCCCACCTCCCCATCTTCAGACGTAATTAAACAAAAGAATGGAGAGCCTCCCACTCCTACTGCATTCCGCAGGGATAATTAGACATGAGAATAAACTAGGAGGAATGACACAGCTCAGTTAGCAAATAAAAGGAGGGAGGGGAGGCGGCGGGGTGATCTCAGACGGCTACAATGTTTAATATTCATAATTCCACTGAAACGGCATTGGCTTGGGCTCCGCTTTAGTACATTTACTTTTTCTGTCACTAAGGGTGCTGTGGTGGTTTAGGCCTGTAGGGGGCAATTTAGGAACATGACATCGCCTGTGGTAAAGGCACGCAGTGCTGGTGTGTGCCACGGTGACATGTGAGATTTGGAGCTCTGGGGTTGAATTCAAAATCAGTTCAGTTTAAGCTGGTTTTAAAAACCAGATGATGAACAACATTTAACAAGAGGAGGTGGATGCATCCAACCTAACGTGAAATAATTAAAGATGAATGGCTTTTCATCAACAAATTAATTGCAGCCTCAATTTGCACTTGGAAGTGAAAGTTAATTTACCACCGTGTGTGTGTGTGTGTGTGTGTGCGCGCGTGTGTGTGAGTGCGTGAATAAGTCTTTTTCTTCTTTTCAATGCCACCATGTGGTGCGGATTAGCAGAGGTGGTTTTAGTTGGTATTTTAATTGAAAGGACGTGGAAAAACTAAGTGCTCCGCATCCTAATCACACAGACTTAACCCCGTGAAATGGAACTCTGGGCTCATGTTTGCTTTGATGAAACAGAGGGAGGTACTGTAACAGAGTTCAGCATCTCAATGGCAATGCTGGCGCAGCTGCAGGAACAAAGAAGCAATGATGAAATGCAACTAGTCAAACAGATTTTATCATCATGCTTTCTCTATCCCACCGGGACGTGTTGGGAGTATTTTTTTTCTCTCTCGCATGCTTATGTGCGGTAAAGATGAACTAACAGAATTATGTATACACTTTACCTAGAAAACACAACCTCAGCTTGGGACCTTGACTCTGCTAAGATATGTTAATCAAGATGCTTTGCTTCCACATGCTGGCTGAACCAGCCATCCTCCAAAGTGTGCTGATAAGTGAGGGTGGGGGAGAAAGGATTTCGTGCTGGTTTGAGCGCCGTTATCTCCTCTCCTCAGCATTATCTTTTATCTGCATCAGTTTTTACGTTACGATTAAGGAGAGCACCGAGGTAATTTCCCACTTCAGTTATTTTATAAACCCCATAGTTTGGATCACTTGACAGCTGTGCCACTGATGGAGACATGAGTTGTTGTGTTTTATAAGAGCCAAAAGAGAAAACTGTAACTGTGGGCATGTTGTGAATGTTTGTGAGTATTTTTGATAAAACAGTATATGAGGCTAAAACAGCTTGAAAGTCAATATTTGTTGGGACCGCCTTTATCCTTCAACACAGCCTGAACTCTCTGAGGCAGCTTTCTCGTCCCTTCTTGAAATAGTCTTCGGGAATAATTCCCCGGGCCTCTTGAAGGACTTTTCAAAGATCTTTTTGGGACATTCGCTGCCTTTTGTTCCGTTCTCTATCAAGATGATCCCACACTGCTTTAAAGCCTGAGGTCCAGATCCACGGCTGATCGTGTTCATTGTGTGTTTTTCTATCCAGGTGTGCTTTTAACTGAATTGATCATTATCATGCTGAAAAATGAAGCCAACCATGCATGGATCAAAGTCGGACTTCTCTGTGTTCATATTTCCATCAACGCCACCGGCTGAAATGCTGCCCCGCACCATGACAGAGCCTGGCACTGCCAGCGTGCTGTGATATCCCAAGTTTTCAGCTAATAGCTCTTTGAGAAACACCTTGTTAAAACAAAAACACTATTTTATGCTGTCAAACTGCGACCTTTGGCATTTTTCGTAAATTCAACTAAAGAAACTGGAACATGAGAACAAATTACCTTCTTTTCTGAAACAGACTGCTGGTAACAAAACACAGTTTAAAATCGGTTCTTTCCTAAGCTGTCTGTCATGTTTAGATTCATAACACTGGTGCATCCCATGAGGTAGCTGCCTTTTTTTTCTGCTTGAATGATTCGCAGGTTAACTGGCTTAACAGAAAAACAAACACTTGGACAGGAAATGAGTGAAAAAGCAGCCAGTGTCCAAAGAAAAGCTTTGAAAGACTTGTAGAAAGCCTGCTGAGCTGCTGCTCAAGACGACTTTAAGTGCTGGCTCCTTGGAAGCAAAATAAACTGCTCAAAAAAAATTAAAGGAACATTTTGAAAACATATCTCAATAAGATTTTATGCTCGTTTCATGACGATGAATTTAAACGTGATATGCCATTGCCAAATTCTCCTACTTTAACTGATCTGCATCATGCTCCCTGATTGTATTAATATATTATTGGGTTCCTTTGCTTACCTTACAGTATGCCTTTGGTTATTTTGTATACTTTTAAACCACTTGAAATCATTGTAAAATTAGGGTGAGCGTTCAATTATATATTGCTTTCTTACTTAATTCATTTAAATACCAAGCTAAAGTTAACTGCTTGTTTATATTTTGGAATAAGCGCATTAAAGACAAAAATTAATACGTCCTTTTATTTCTTTGGAGTTAATGTACTTTGCCATATTTGTGTTGTTCATATGGTTCTTGTGACCAAAGTCATGACATGCAATTAATTTCCATATTAAAAGTGTGTGAAAACATACGCACATACATGTGTTTGGTAAACTCTTATCTTTGCCACAACATGAACATTTTAATCATCACAAATACAGAACTGTAAGTTTTGCCCTTGACTATTACAGACCAATATCTGTGCCTTTTTCATTTGGACAGGAGCATGTCATCAAACATTGACTTTGCATTTAAATTTTGCTTCTCACCATTAAATAAAGCCAGCTGTGAAGAAAAGGCCTACTCCAGTGAGAAACGACACCTGGATGCAGCAATTAAACTAATCTGGTCAGTCAATGAGTTAGCTCCTGTAGGAAGCAAAAGATAAGCAGAATGCAGCTGGGTAGCTGATCCGCAGCACCAATTAGGAACAGAAAACAAACAATACCAAAAACACATGTTCACTGCATGCAAAAGAAAAGGAATAAGTAAAGCAAAAAATTTTTTTAGCCACGGGGGAACACACACACACACACACACAAAAGGGAATGATTAATTTTCCTCACAGAAATGCCATTAAATATTCACAGCCGCTCTCTTTTATTAAACCTCAGCTATGACTGCCTGGGAGCTGTTCCATACAGTCGAAACTGTACATGGACCAAGTGATCGTAAAGCCTTACGAACTGAATCCATATAAACAACTTATTGTATCCGGCTCCTTGAGCTTATATTTTCATCTGCCAGTTTCCAGGCAGCCAACGTGATATTAAAGTCCACGGACCTGACCAGATAACGATTTACCTATCACAGGACGAGGATGTGACACATCTATGAGTCATGTTGGCTGTTTATTTCTTCCACAGGACCTTGAAATCACTTTTTTCCCCTTCACCCACCACAGGGATGATGGTGTAAATGCCAGTCCCAGTTAAAAATGCAAAACGGGAACATGTTCTGCACTTAGATCGTGACACTGCCAACATCGCTGCGACTGTGCTCCATGATCTTTTTCCCTTTGAAATGGTTGCTTTGAAGGTGGAGAACAGGTCTGTAACCCTTTGCAGTCAGTTTCCATCTTCAAAGCAACTTTGGTGCATCAAGATTACAATAAAATGGCAAGAAGATGGTCTACTATCAGTCTGCAGGACAGCCACTTACAGGATGGAGAAAGCTTTGGTATTTAAAGAGCTTCAAAACAAAGAGCCAGCTGGCATTATTTTTACTGATCACTGGGTAACACAATCCGCCCGCTCTTTTCCCAACTTAGCTCCTTCATATGGCCTTAGCATATCACTGAAATGTGTCAGAGGTTAAAGGATCATTCTTAGGATTCTGTATTGCTTTGTATAGTAGCTACGTTGTTACCATTAGCCATGGTGATAAGCATCTTTGGCTACCTGGAGCAGCCAAAAATTATATTTGTGATCTAAAAATAAGCATGAAACAGACACAGACAAACACAGAGATGTTAATTCTGTCCTGGAAATAAAAACATCCGCCTGGTGGGGTTCGGTATGCTAAAGTTAGCATGCAGAATAAATAATAATAGTAAGGGGCATAGGAACACAGTATGTTAAAAGGAGTGGATATGGTAATGAAAGACTGAATTTTTAACAATGTCTCTGAATTCATGGCTCCATATGCTGCTGTGGCTTCTAAGTTATGAGGAAAACATGAAAGTGATGGTATGGCACCTATATGTGTCTTAGCAACAGCACCTGCTGTGATGCCATTTAGAACTGCTGCAAGGCCAAAAGTCATGGACTGTAGGTATGCTTTCCTCTTACACACTGAATTGCAGTGAAACATGGGTTTATATTTTGTATATACTTGAATATACTGCTCAAAAAAAGTTAAAGGAACACTTTGAAAACACATCAGATCTCAATGGGAAAAAAAATCATGTTGGATATCTGTACTGATACGGACTCAGTAATGTGCCGGGAACAAAAGAATGTCACATCCTTGGATGGAAAGGAAAACTGTCAACCTGCAGAGGGCTGAATTCAAAGACACACTGAAAATCAAAGTGAAAAAAATGATTCAGCAGGCTAGAACATTTAGCCGAAATTTTACTGCAGCAACTCAAATGAATACTCAGTAGTTTGTATGCAGAACCCAGAACCCACTGGGAATCCTTGGACTCTGGCAATGAGTCAGAGTCCTGATGGCAGTCAGGGTGCCGTTGCCTCGCCTGCAGAGGTCTTGTTTCCCTTCATAGTTATGCCTTCCCAGACCATCACTGACACACCGCCTAGTGATGGGAATTCCGGCTCTTTTCAGAAAGCCGGCTCTTGAGGCTCAGCTCCCAAAAAAGAGCCGGCTCTTTCGGTTCCCAAATGGCTCCTCAGATTTTACTTATAAAAATGTGTAAAATGAATTACTAATGTAAAAACTCACATTATATCAAATGTTTCTTTATATACTCAACATAGAGTGCTCCAAATACAAATTATAAAGCAAAAGATTGGCACTGGGTTGATCCTGTTTCTCCTGCCTGATGTTACCTGCTCTGTGATGTTCTTCTAATTGCACTGGTGGATGAACAGTTCATATATGTCTGTGCAGGTTGTTTGTGGAGCCTGCTTGATATGAAATTTTAACTTTGCAGTCTACACTCTGCCTGTCTATCACATTAAAATCTCACTGTTCCCGCGTGTAGCCTCTGTGTAAAGCGCAACTTCCTCTAGCTCTTTCCTATCTCCGAGCAAACTTTGCAGGAGCCTCTCCCTCTCTGGTGTTTCTGTACTCGCTGTGCGGCGTGTCCGTGGCCCCTCCCCACCCGATCAGTGTAGACACACAGACGCTGCCACCCATCTTAACAAATCACATGCAGCTTCCACAAAAAAAAAAAAAAAAACAGAACGAAAAGAAAAAAGAAACGGCTCACAATCAGGAGCCGGCTCCCGTCATTCACTTCAAAGAGCCGGCTCGTTCGCAACCAACCCATCACTACCACCACCAAACTAGTCATGCTGTAAGATGTTACAGGCAGCATGATGTTCTCCAAGGCTTCATCTGTGAAAAGCACAGGGCTCCAGTGGTGGGCTTGCCAATTCTGGTATTCTGTGGTGAACATCAATCAGGCTCCATAGTGCTGGGCAGTGAGCACAAGGCCCAATAGATGATGTCCTCAGGCCACCCTCATGAAGTCTGTTTCTGATTGTTTGGTCAGAGACATTCACACCAGTGACCTGCTGGAGGTCATTTTGTAGCTCTGGCAGTGCTCATCCTGCTCCTCCTTGCACAAAGGAGCAGATACAGTCCTGCTGATGGGTTAAGGACCTTCTACACCCCTGTCCAGCTCTCCTAGAGTAACTGTCTGTCTCCTGGAATCTCCTCCATGCACTGAGACTGTACTGGGAGACACAGCAAACCTTCTGGCAATGGCACGTATTGATGTGCCATCCTGGAGGAGCTGGACTACCTGTGCAACCTTTGTAGGGTCCAGGTATCACCTCATGCTACCAGTAGTTACACTGACCCTAGACAAAAGCAAAACTAGTGAAAAACAGTGAGAAAAGATGAGGAGGGAAAAAGTGGAGTGTCCTCCACCTGTGAAACCATTCCTGTTTTGGGGGTTTTCTCATTGTTGCCCCTCTAGTGCACCTGTTATTAATTTCATGAACACCAAAGCAGCTGAAACTGATCAACAACCCCCTCTGCTACTTACTGACCAGATCAGTATCCCAGAGGTTTAACTGACTTGATGCTAAACTCTGATTAAAAAGTTTTCCCTTCATTTTTTTTGAGCAGTGCGTTATTGGCAGATTGATTAAAAAGTGCTCCTTTAATCTTTTTTTTAACTGTGTATATTTGCTGAATGTGTGTTCATTAAGAGAGAGTCTGACACATAAACACATACCTTAACATTCTCATCCTTTACATATCGTAAAACTCAGTTTGGAATGGGATGAAACTGGTTGCTGTGTACTACAAAACGTGAAATCTCTCAACCGTCACAGTCATGCAGACAGACACAGTGAGGCACGTTCTAGCTGTAGTCGGCTCATCAGTTTGAAGCTCTCTGATTTTCGTCCTGTGACACACACACACACACACACACACACACACACGCACGAGCAGTTACAGTCCCCAGGGCAGAAAGCTAATTCTTCCACTTTATTTAATACTGCAGGAAAAAGAAGGGAGATTTTGTCCTTTATTTTGTGGGAAAAGGAAACTATCGATTTGCAACAGTGGCAAAAAGGAACAAAGCAATTAGATTCAGTGGAGTGAGTTTAAATAAAGTCTTTTAAATACAGGCCTGCAATATCTCTCCTCAAGTTTGAACAAAGGAAGAAGAGAGAGACCTATGGGTGAAGTGCAACACTCATGGATGATGAAGTGTTTGAATGAAGGAGGTGGGAATGGCCTAAAGCAGCGACACACACACACACACACACACACACCATCAAACCCTCCCGAGGAGCACTGTCATCACTCTTCATTTACTCTGTGGAACACCAGAACCAGCTTAATGTACCACTGCGCGTGCACACGCACATGCAGAGACATGCACACCCACAGACAGCTGCAAACACACACATCATCATAATCTACTATCTCATCGTATTTCCATGTGACTCATCCATTATACTGCATTCTATAACTTGAGCAATTTCTCATCCGTGACCATCTCAATCTTCGGCAACAAAAGCGCCGTTGGAGCGTGAAGCTTTTGCCATATGAGCGGTAATTAAAATACTTAAAGAGCCAATCTGCAGTCCCGCACTTGCTCAAAACGTGGGCAAAAAGGTTTCATTTTGAGTTTAATTAGCAGGCCTCCTGCAACACAGCTAAAGTTTTGACAGTTCAGTGCAAGTTTTCTGCACATTCAGCTGCTGCACAGTCTTTTAATAGCAGTAAACATTTAAAGATTAAAGTAGCCGCAGAGACAGTGGGGACATGTCAAATGCATGCTCAGGCTCTCACGTCTGTCTGAGCATGATTTCAATCCGCAGACTGGTGATGACTAATGTGGTGACAACCTTGCACATTTTCAGTTTAATTACAAATATCATGAAAGGAAGGAAACTGAATGTCTTCACTTTGGGTTTTGAGCAGTTTTTACATGCGGCCACAATAATCTGTTTTTGTATTTCAATTATGTAGAAGTTTATGGATCTATTGATTATGCACGGAGTCTCTCTCTGAAAGCTATTTCCCAGCTCGTTACTTAAATTTGAAATAAATAAATCTAGTACATTTGAGAACATTTTCTATTATCCATCAGTTTCCAGGCCGTTGTCCTTTCGTTAATCCTAGAAGCTGACAAGACAGAAAAAAAAGCATTAATAAAATTAGTGTTTTAATGCTTATTAGTTGTAGCAAACTGTATTCTTGCATTGGTTTTACAGATCAAAATGACAATGTTATGAAAACATGCTAATCTGTAGAGGGTGATGCATAGCCGTGATGACCATTATTATTATTTATTGTCATAAATGTGCTATTACAATGGTGGATGCTCATTTTAAACATGGCCACAGTTTCAAATAAAGAGGCCGGTGTCTGTGCGAGTAATCCCTGCGAGTGGAAAGCTCAGGCTTCAGACGTGCTCTCACACATTTTCTCTACTCTTGGCTCCGTATGTTGTCACTGAGAGTAGATTTCCCTGTTAGCACCATCTCGGTTACAAAGCTCTGTCAGTGAGCACAGAAGCTCCACCTGCCTGCTGCTGTTCAAATGTTTTGTTTTGCGAGGGGCAGCCAGAAGAACGCTGGCTTAAAGTGAGGGTGGCCTTAAAGGGAGAAGCGCTAAACAGGCTTGTTTCAGACAGAAGGCCCGAGTAAAGTCACTGTAGCGGAGGCTAAGGATAAAAATATGGAGTCAAAATGAGCACGATAGGCAGCTGTAGAATGCTAACAGCTGTAGCGCAGTGAGGTTGTGCTTAACTGTGAAGCACTTTTTAGAACCCTCAGGTCAAACTTTTAATTAGCTCGATATTTGAACTGTTTATGACTCTAAATGTTTAATTGACGGTCCCTTTATAGATTGGCACATGTAGCACGGCTGATTAAAACACTCAGCCGGTGAAAAATAAAATTCCAAAATTATTTACTCGCCGAAGCTGTGAAGTGTAAAAAATAAAGAAATAAAACGTTGAAAGATGATCATTAGGGGATGCAGTAAACAGCAAGATCATGATCAGGTTTAATGACCACACAGTGACAGTCCAGCTTTTGTTTTGAACTCATACAGCCCACGCAAATGATGTTCCTATAGAAAACAAGCTAATTCAATTTTTTTTTCTCTCGCCCACCACAGCCCTCCTTTTGCTATACCTACACATCCTCACCTAAAAGGTTTGAGAACCACACACAATGTCACACTCGCTGTGTGCAAAATCCTTTTAAGTGGGTTTATACACACACACACACACGTCATAGAAATAGTCTGCAACATCAGGATGTGCTTAAAAAAACGACAATCAATATACTCGATCAAAGCCTCAGATTACTTGACCGATGCTTTGAAGTGACCTGAGGCCTGCAGATGTAAAAACAGATTGAAAACGACCAAACTGCACGGTCTGAGCTCGACACTTAAGGAGAGACACACTAATTTCATTCTTCAGCTGGGTCGAAATAGGATGACAGATTGGAGTTTAAGCAAACTGCCAGACTAGATACGCTGGATGGCAAGAATGCATGCACGGAGCCCTGACTTGGCAGTATATTGGAATATGAAACACACCAAGTATGCTGATTATGAAAAGGACTGCGAAATTCTAATTATATTATGCAAAATAGGCTGAAAGGCTGTGAAATGATGTAATACATTGGAAGTGCGACGGCTGATGAATTTGCTCAAAGAAACCTTTCTCCATATTGCCTGCTGGGTGCTTCCAGGAACAAGAACTTCCGCCTGCATTGGTTAATCATCTCGTTCAAACATGTTTAACAGCTATGTTTACACACGCTCAGTCCACAGATTTCAAACCAGACAGAAGAGAGCGTCTCCTGTTACCTGTCTGCCAAACAATGCCTCCGATCCACACGCACAACGCGGAACACATTCTAATTAATTCCAGTTCCCAATTTGTCTGCATTTCGGAACGTATGTGAGGTGCTATGCCTAATGACTGCCAGATTTAAAGCATGAAGACAATAATGAGCCGAACAGCAGGTCGAGTCATCATACCTACTGCATGCTGGGAAGGGAAAGAACCCTGAATACTAAAGCAGGCCGTCCCCAGCTTCGTGCTATGTGCAGATCAGGTGTGCGCTGATGAAGTAAAAGCATCAACATTTTAACACATTAATTCAAAGTGTTCCTGCAGCTTTCGATATCACTGTGCAAAATATGTTTTCCCATCATATTATGGCACTTTGAAATGAAGTCCGTGCTGTTGAGACATTTTAAATCTGCAGCGTAAACACTTGCAGAAGTTCTTTGAAAAGTGTAGCTTAATAATAAACAAACAGATGCATTCGAATTATGTTTTTTTCCGTCCTGGAAATCTTAATATCAAAGTGTTTGGGAAGCCCTGTTGTTCTCTGATGTGCTTCCATCTGTTGACATTTATGAGCGTAAGATAAAGACATTTCACATGCTCTACATGATTTATTTCTATTTGTTAAGCTTTGTATATTGCTCGAGGTAACGCTGGTCATGCTTTTGCGTATCTCGAACAGAAAGCCTCACCTGACAGGTAACAGCAGCGAATTCTCCTCTGAAATCATGTCATCCCACTTCTGTTTATCTATATTCGTGAAACTTTTATAGCATTTTTGACAAGAGAGAAACTGAATGTTCTGAGTTTTTTGGAGCACGCGCTGCTCAGGCAAACATCACTGCTTCGCCATTGTTTGTGATGCAATTCCATCTCCTTCCGTCTTATTTCCACTTCATCTCTTGTTTGGAGTGGAAATGAAGCTAAACTGGTGTCACAGTTTACACTGCCTCTCTGCCTGCTTGCTTTGTAAAAATCCACTCGCTAGTAATTTGTCACTCTGCATGTTTTGTGGAAACAAGGTTATGATACATTTATGAACTTCAGAGTCAATCTGGAATCAGAGTCATCCATTTTTATTATCGCAGCGTTGTTGTCATTGTTGGGCACTGTGATACAGGAAAGAGAAATTTGCAGGGAACACGGATGAAAATTGACTCTCAGATTCAATAAGGTGAATTTAAGAAGGAGGGGAATTCAGAAACCCAAGCTGCATGTTCTTCTTTAAAGACAAAAACTTAAACCTAATTTCCACGTTTTACCATATCATCACATCAGAGGCATTATAGAAGAAGAAGGATACAGGGCACTCAAATGAATCCAATTCAGGGTCGCTGTGGGGCTGGAGCCTATCCCAGCTGTCACAGGGCGAAAGGCAGGGTGCACCCTGGAAAGGCCACCAGCCTATTGAAGGGCTAACGTAGGGACAAACATTCACAACAGCAAAGATGATGGGAGAAGTGCCAATCACACAACTGACTTCACATCAAACTGCCTGACTTACTAGCAAAAGACTGCGATTAAAGATGGTAATACAGTAGTTAACCTGAGCTATGAGTTTACTGACTGCCACCCTGAAGCCTTGAGTTCTGAAACCAGTGAGGGGTTGACCTGATTAAGAAACCAAGGTCGATGCACACACTTTCCCCAAATTTATTCTATTATACTCTATTTTTCACATGGGTGTATCCTGCTCTTTCTACTAAAGTCAGGTGCCACCTCCTTTCTCCTGTAGCGCCTGTGCACAATTGACTCAAACCAGCAATCAACACTGACAACTGGGGAGAGGAGCTGGCCGGCCCCAGTTCTGTGGTGACCGTCGGGACTGCGTGTTGAGGTACTAGTGAGCAGTTGTGTTCTCCTGCTAACAGAGGAGTAGTGTATTTCTTTGAGTTTGTTTTCATTTTTCTTTTTGGCCTGGCCTAGTTTAAGCACTTTAATAAAATATTTCTTTTTGTTATTTTGCATCTTTGAATCCTTAGTTTCACCCAAACTCTTTATTGTTACTCCCTTCGCCCCCTAGCTCATTCCCGGGGATGTAAAACTAGTCATTCTGTAGCAACATTTCATTTATAAAGCAATCACTCCCTGACACACTCTGCTTTTTTTTTTTTTTACTCTAAATAATCAGTAAACCATAACAACAATCATTTTGACTTATTAAGCCTTGAAACGAGTGATTTTCAGACAGTAAACAAAATACTTTTTTAAATAGTGCTTTATGTTATTAAATTACTCCCCAGAGAAAGTAATTTGTCACACTGCTCATTATATAACTCTTGTGTTGCTCCATAACATGACCTGAAATGCATTTTCTCATAATTATCAGTAATTATCAACAATATAAACCTTAGACTACAATCCCACACGCTGGCACAAATCCACCTCCTAATGAGGACGCATACGAGTTTTATTTTAGCGTTTAAGCATGAAAACTGACAACACAAGGCAAAGCTGAGAACCAGCCCAAAGAGACTCCGAGGTGATCGCTACTGCGGTTCTCACCGTGCAAACACGCACAGCTGGAAATGATGCTACAGCGATACAAGCCTGACTGCCCATCACTGCCTTTGTGACCTGTTGAAGCTCCGGCTCTCAGCAGTATAATGCAGCTGTTTGTCTCCGGCACACAGTTTTGCACTTTACATCATGCTCTCTGCCTTCTGCGCGATATAAATGAAGGTCGTTTCCTTCGGTCCACTCCTCAAAAGTTGTAGACCTCCGCTGTTTTCCTCCTTTCTGCAGATAAACTGAAATCAGCGGATTGTAATGAAAACAGATAATCTGTAAAGCGAACAACAACATAATTGTAACTGTAATGCGATTACTGAATTTAGTACAGTGATGTGTTATATTAAGGAGCTACTGAAAAATGTAACATAGAAAAGCCCGCCTGTCTACCCAAGCAAACTATACTGCTCATGGATCGACCTTTCCACCGCATAAAAGGAAGCCTGTCTTATTATCCCTTTAAAAGTTACAATTACCTCATGACCCCATCTGTCTTATATGGGTGTGTTGAGGTGACTTTTCATAAGGGATTATCATTACAATGACTTTTGTGCACACGCACACACACGAATCTCAAGTAGAAAGACGCAATTAGCAGCACCAAAACACATGCTGCTCATTTATGAGCTTGAATTGAAAATGGACTTAATTCTAGCAGCAGATTATAAAGCTGGCAAAGCTACTGCTTTTAGACATTCGCGGAGACACTTGGGAATGGTCATGGATTTACCACTAAGACGTCCCAGCTGACTTTACAGATATGTCTCCAACTGTCCTTGGTATCTCTTGCTTCCCGCTTTCTGTCTCTCTATGGAAAAGATATTTCTGTCACACATTGCCATTAAATAATACACCAGCTAGACATTATGAGTGCCTTCAAAGCACACATATGCACACACCCTATTGTAAAAGAACACACATACTACCCAGCGCAGTGCTAGAGAGGGTTTGCCTAATCCCGAGTTAATGAAAAGAAGAAGGCTGAGTCCAGCAATCTCTCGCAGTTTGTCGGCCTGTACAAATCCACTGTGGAATTAAAGATAATAATAGCAAATGCCAATTCTGTGATCAATACGCTTTTAAAAGTACACTTTTCAATATTCTGAGTAAAAAAAAAAAACACAACAAAGCCAAAGTTTTAATGAAGAAGAGGTTTTTGTTTTTCTGTATGAAAGAAGGAGATTGAATGAACTGCTACGAGGCTGCAATGATCAGCTTCCAGCTGTAATTGGACCAGTAAAACAGAGAAAACACCATTGATTTGTTTTCCTTTGCTCATTAGAGGAACACAGGCTTTTCTACTGTAAATACAAGTGCTGAGAGACAGAGATGGAGACAGAAGCGGGGGCTCGTTCGTAAATGGAGAAAGAAGTCATAAATACGGCCATTTGGATCTCACAGCAGCAGAGAGGCAGTGCTGTACAGGACAAAAGGCTCATTTGCTCATCAGTCTCAACAAACTGGATTGTACAGGAGAAACAAAAACTGGCTTGGCTTATACTGCAGGACTGGTTGGGGCACGGTGTGGTCAGAGGCGGAGGAGGTTCAGTTAATTTCATGGTGAAGTCTGGGAGCGCTGAAAAGCACCTGATCAGTGAAGTACTCTGGATCAGAGTTACAGACACATTTGTTATGACTGAAAGTAATTACCCAAAAAGTCAGTGATGATGTGCAGTAATGTAAACGGGGTGATCGTAATGTCAAACACACAGAAAGCGATCGCCGAATATTTGGCTAACTGATTTGGTGGTGTGAGTCATTAATCAGTTTAATTTCAATCTGTTTCCCTGCCCTGATTAACCTCATTCACACCAAACAGACGACAGCTATTAAAAAAAAAAGGGAAAAAAAGCTGATGGAAGAATAACAGACATATAGCTGAAAATTCATACTCTTTAGATTTTTATTAACACATCCCTCATATATGCAAGATTTTCTTTTAAACAAGACATCAGGAAAAAAAATCTTGTTTTTTTTATGGCACATGAGTGGAAGGTTATCAACTCTGCGAGTATGGATTGTTTCTGGAGAGCTGGAGGCTGTCAGACCGGAGCTAGAAAGACGGTGGCCTTGCAATAAACACGACTAAAAAAACTCAGCTCACAGTGATGCCATTACGGAGGAGCGTCTTACCTCACTTCACTATCAAGTACACGCAACAGCTGAGTTGAGATTAGAATATATATTTACAGTTTTCCTGCTTTATGATGGATTGTTTCATTATTTTTCTTATAACATTTGGTAAATAAGTACTTTAGTGATATTTTATATACTGCTATAGGACTGATTGTCCCAGTCTGGGTGACTGTTCTTTGTATGGTCTTCTGGATATCCTAAATTCTAATTCCTCACTACAAAGCCTCACTAAACTAAGATGTGGTGTGACTATATATTCATATTACAGGAAACACAGTTTCATTTACTTCTAATATTAAAACATTTGTTCTGAACTCTAAGTACCATTTAAATATCAGCAGCGGCAAAAGACACATTGGCAGAGAAAATACTACAAAATGAATCCCGTCATTAAAACTTCAAGGCTATCTGAACATACTGTTGCACAGTCATCATCATTGTGCATGTGGATCGGCTGAGAATCTTACATTTTGGACTGCATGCAGACATCTGCACAATATGTCCACGTGGACCATCACGGTCACGGCAAATGACAAAAACGAGCTCAAACAGAGCCTCGCGGCGAGAGAGATGCTGAAACTAAGAACACTAAGAACTGGCCTTCACACCTCCTCTCGGCGTTTTGCGGGTGCCAGACGGAGTGACTGACATCTCTCTCTGTCACGCTTCTACTCTGAGTTTGATGGCCTCACAACTTTCAGAACTCTCACTCCAGCAAACTAACGCAAAGCACTATGTGCTCAACTGTAACTGCAGTTATATGCTGTTTATTTCCTTTGTTTCCAGACTTAGATATTTAGTTATTTCATTACTGTTAAGTTAAACCAACTACTTGTTTGGTTTCTATGCAACTACAGAATTTGTCACTGTTTGCTCCCCCTGTTGCTTCGGTCTAACCAGCAAGTGTTTTGGCCTTAAAATCTGAGTTTATTACTGTTTATTTGGCCTCTTCTGAAAGCCCAGAACTATGATTTCACTTTTTTAAAAACTGTTTTGCATTTTTGGATAAACTAAAAACCTCTACTGTGACAAAACCTGTGCTCCACATGCCCAACCAGCTCAGTTCCTCACGCCATACAAACAAGGTCATGGTAGATGTCAAAGGTCACACAGGATAAATTATTACAGAATGATCACACAATATATCTTCTTGGATTACATCACTGGTAGTCCAGCGATACTTCAGAGAACAATGACTGAAATGTATTCTCTAAACAATCATATGTCAGAGGAAGTTCAGTGCTTCGCCTCCAAAGGTGCCTGACTGTAAAGGCTACTCCGATCAAACTCGGCTTTCTCATGAGTCGCGACCGATGAAAAGGCAGAAAATAAAGGTGGAAATAATCTGCAGGCTGCGCAGAGGAGAGCTTTTAACTATTCTCTAAAGAGGGGCAAACAGAAAAGATAAGAAAAGAGGGAAGAGAAAATAAAAGAAGAAATAGCTAAAGGTTCACTTCTTGGAAAAGAAAACACAGTAGATGGGTCCAACTGTGCTTTGTGTGGTGACAGCAAAACTGAGGAGTGAGAGAGTGATGAAAGGGAGGGAGAACGATGATGATGCCAGGTTGGCTGCTCCTCCACTCCTCTATCTCCTCTGTGTGTTCCCACAAAGGAGAATAAAATGTTTAAATTTCATCTGTGGGATGACCTTGACTGGCTGAGAGTGGAATTAAATTTCTGTGGAGGAGAGTGGATGTTCGAGTGGCTAGACTGAAACAGATCATGTAAGACATGATTAGAAAATACTGAATAACACTGGGAAGGCTACAATACATAATGGATCACAACTGGCTTGCCGCCTGCACTTTGGTGAGTTGTGCATTTCCGACAGGAGGTGAAGGTGAAGAGATGTCAGGCTTTCAATGGGTCCTTTGTTTGAGTCGAAGAAAATGTGTGTGTGTGTCTGTGTGTGTGTCTTCTTGTATGTTCTAATGCTACAAATATGCTTATTCGTGTTTTCCTATTCACTTATTCAAGTTACAGCAAAATTAAATGCATTTAAACCAGGAAGATTCACAGTGAATCAGACTAAACTGCTCATTTCAGAGAGGCTGGTTTCAAACTTAAGGACACAATTTTTATGTCACCTGGATGTCAGATCACTACGATATATTATGATGATGAATTTATAGGAAGAAAATGGAAACGGGAACTATTGCAGTCAGTACATGGGTCATGTTCCACTTAGCTAGACTATTGTTTAAAAATCATAATTTATATAATTCATTCAACTTCAGCGGTTATTTTCACATTTAAAAAACAATACAAATGTAATATTTACTAATGATTCATAATGGTTGACGTTAGGCTTACTTATGTCATTAGATTGCACCGTAACCTTGAATATCGAATGATGAATTATGCTATTGTATCATGAGTGGCAGTAATATTCATTAGATTCTGATGACACCAGCATATTTATAGGTAGTTTCGGCTGCTCCTTTATTTCCCACAGTGGATGGATCCACATGTTTGATCTGGCACAGACACCCCTCCCATTTACCTGGGCACTACGAGTACACTAGCTTGTGACCCTATGAGGCTGAGTTTGTGCCTCCTTGAGGTGAATGTGTGAACCAGTATAGCACAGATTTAACATTTTGCATACTGTAGCATATAGGTCAATGATTAGCAACTGCTGTTATGGATTTGTAATAAAGGCTTCCTAATTTATCAGTGAGCCAGTCATCAAAGAAAGGGCTTAAAATACTGCTGCTTAGATACAGCTGCTGGCATTTATCCTGTGATGCGTGTGTCATTGCAACACTAAAGCCAGTCTTACTTGTAACGCACCTTTATTTAACCCAAACTGCAACCCTCTGCTTAACCTATAAGCAAGCAAATCACTAGCATTAATTATCATTTCATTACTTCTTAACAGAAAATAACAAAAGTTCATAATTTTGCCAGTTATTAGCGATGGTTAATGCAGAGTGTAACTGACTTAACACGCTCACGTCCTCTCCAATGACAGGATCATCACAAGTGTTGAATTATGAATGATTAGGAGCATGACAGCAGTTAAATGATGGAGGATGACTCATCTTAACTCCTCAGAGATAATCGGTTGTTCTGAAGCTTCTGCTTTTCCCCCCATGTTTGATATTTGTGACTGACATCAGAAATCGATGGTGTTTCAATAAGGTGCGCACACTGGTAAATACGGCATCACCTAAAGTTGATCCGATTTTACACATTTCTTCAGTTCCCTCTTCTAACCCCCTCTGTGGACTATACAGGAGTACGCAGGACCTCACCCAAACCCTGCACTTTTTTTTCCCCCTCCTTTTTTGGCCTTTTCAGCACAAATGTCACTGCATTTAAACAGTGCAAACTGATGGCTTCCCACCATATTTGCGCTGCTGCAAGAACGGGCAACTGTTTGCCTTCACACAGGATTTGCTGGCTTTAGCTTTCAGCTAGTCTTCAGATTTGCCTCAGGCGTAAAAGGCCTGCTGTGCTCAAACAACATTAATGAACACCAATTATGTATCCTGCCTACATTATGTTCACATTTTTACCATCAACAAAGTGCTCTCTTCCTATACTTATTTTGATCACATAAGAGAATATATCTGGATTCATTTCTATATTTGAGCTGACATCTTTTCCTAAACTTTAGGGACCCTACTCATTTCAATATATATGTGTAGATATTCAGAAAGACTTTCAAGTTTACAGAGAGCTCTGAAAACTGCATTTCTGACCCTGTCATACTGTACAGTATATGTAACCGCAAGCAGCTCCCTACCCACGCTATCCTGTCATTCAAAGCCCAAAGTGCCCAGAGTTATCAAACACTAAGCTGACTCAGACAGACTATTCATTCCCTATGATATCCTTTAGGCTTCCACTTTTGAAATAAACCTGTTTTAAAATAGTGTTTTGCTGAGCAAGGAAAATGTCTCACAGCTGTCTCAGAGACAGCAGATTTAAGGCTGCCTCCCCTTTTTTTGAGTGTGTGTGTGTATCCCTGTGTAAACACCTTATCACTGTCCTGTCTCTCTCCACTCAGCCCCAACCGGTCGCAGCAGATGACTGCCCCTCCCTGAGCCTGGTTCTGCTGGAGGTTTCTTCCTGTTAAAAGGGAGTTTTTCCTTCCCACCGTCGCCAAGTGCTTGCTCATAGGGGTCATTTTGACTGTTGGGTTTTCTCTGTGTTATTGTAGGGTCTTTACCTACAATACAAAGCGCCTTGAGGCGACTGTTTGTTGTGATTTGGCGCTATATAAATAAAATTGAATTGAATTGAATACCATCCATGATTGTCCTGCATGAATATCAAATCTGAAACATTTTGCTTGAACCTGGAAATAAATTCAGCTCCAAGCCTGATTCCCTATCTTAGTTTTTCACTGAGTTCCTTGGACACCAGATGCTATTGGTCGCAATAAGAGGATGATGCCAGCAATCCTCAGCAACCACTCCCTGGTCACAGACCAGTTGCAGAACATACATTTTTTATTAGCAACTGGTGATTACCAGGGTTGGTTGCTGATTGGTCTCTAGACCTGCATGAATGGAGCTTTAGTAAATCTACTACACAGTGACTGCCAACAACTTCCATGGGGAATACATATTTTTGACTGGAGGTTCCCAGATGATCACCCACTGGTCTCTAGGCCTGTGGGACTGAGGCTTTAAATATTACGGTATCAGATTTGCTGCAATAAAAATTACACTTATTTGTATACAAAAGTTACAAAATAGGGTTTACTAATAAAACAAGACTGCATTATATTTAAATCAACAAACTTGTCACATTTTAATGGATTATATCCTTTAATTCATAACTACAACTTTGCCCTGCAAGACACTGGGTACGTACCCCACCTGTTACCCCATGACAGCTGGGATAGACCTCTGGATAGATAACTACTACATTTTTATGTCATAAGATATGTTCTCATAATTAGCTCTATTTACTAAATTAAAAGATTACATTACTGAAAAATATTACTAAATAACACCATGACATAACTGGTATGTAGTACATGACGCATGCAATCTCAAAATTACTACGCAAATATACAGTAGCGCATACGCCACACTGGATTTGATTTTATGGGTACTCTAATAATGCATAGATTTCACATGTTTGGACAAATTGCCATGGTATACAGTAGATAAAGTGAGCTAAAGAATAACTTGTGGGTTTCAGCTGAAGGATTTCACAAACAGCCCGTGTGCTTAGTTGTTACACTGATGAGATATCATAATTACAAGGTACAGACTACAGGATTTTGTAACTATGAATTAATAAGTCAGATTACCATGAAGTTTTTTTTCCCCCTGGTGACAATTTAGTGCAAACACAAATGTTCACAGTGACCCAGCGTGCCAAACCTTTATATATCTCATTTGTTTTCCAACTACAATAACAACCTCTGGGAACTGGAGCTTGATGCATATTCTTAAGAGTTTTACTGTTGCATTTATGTGGGCAATATAGCAGACAGCAACCCCAGCTGCCTGGGCGCACTTTGAGGAAGCAAATTGGAAAGAAAATATCACTTCACGCTTTACAAAGATCTGCTGCTAGATAGCTGACCAGGAAAAAAAAAACTGGACTTGATTTGAGCACGTGCAATGATCTAAGAACTGTCACAATGTTGCTACGCAATACATTTTGCTTGCACTGTTGTATCCCAGAATGCAAAGCAGAGTGTGGTCACACCGGGCCAAAGAGAACTGTGGAATGCTTATAATAAAAGTATTTGCGTAGGTTTTCCATGTTGGTCCCTTTGTACACTCATCATCTGTCACAAATGCTTTTTCCTGTAGGAAAATCATTCTGTCTATACAGTGTGAACAGTGCATTGTTTAACACTGGGAAGTATGCCATACTGATGAGATTTGGGCCAATAAAGAAAGCTCACTTTTACTGAATTTGCTTTGTTTTTTTTTTTTAACATTTTCATGCCCCAGCAGGGGTACTTCACATCATCTCTGAAAGTATCTGTGATTTGATTAGTGACGTCTCAGCGCCAGTAGCATGTTTCTTTCCTTGTCTTTATTTTCAGATAATCTTGTGGTAATGTGATTTGTATAATCCTGTTGTACGTAAACTGATACGTGCTGGGCCTCGTGTTTTCTGGTGAGGCGAGATGTCTGCAAGTGTGCTGACAAAGCTCGATATCAAGCAATTTTGTGGTGGAGCAGCCGGACAATCTGTTTCTCATCTTCGACTTCAACTTTAGCTGCGGGAGCAGTTTCACTTCGTTAGACTTGACGAGTTGGATGAGACTTTTCTATATCCCTCTGCTGCTGAATCATACCTCTCTCTCAAAGACGAACACACACACACACACACACTGGCTCACATATGTGCTTTAAAACGTGCGCATAAACAAATCTACAAAGAAACACTCTTACACAAGTGAAAACAGCTGCATTTGAACATGTACGCAAACGCACACGTGCAGAAAGGAGTTAGCAGACATCTGCTCCACGGCTGTCTGTAATTGTCTGGCGACTGAACAAGCAGGAGACATTTATCACCCCGCCCCCTCCTCGGAGAGGCAGATGACATCTCCTCCAACACCTCCACCCACACCTCCTCTGTCGCAGCTGTGATACAGAGGCAGCAGATCAGTGTTCACCTCCTCTCCGCTGCATCTCCTCTGTCAAACCCATTCTTCGCTCTTCATAATCCGCTCCTCTCGCCTTTTTCTCCTTTTTTTCTTTATGTTTTTAAGATCTTACCGTTTGTCCGCGCACATTTTTCGGAGGCCAGCACTTTCTTCATCAGACTGGACTATTCATCTTTTTGTCTACTGGCTCCAACATTTCCTCACCTCTTTCACCTTCGTCTCTGCCCTTCCCACCCTTCTTTTTTTTTTATTCCTCTAAAGGCCGGACTGGCATCATGCTTTACTGTCACTCCTTGACCTTACCTGTCTCTCATAACTAGTCGGTTTGGCAGGAGAGTAAAAAGAGGTCACATAAATATTGAGCCGAGACTGCGAAATGTTTCCGAGTATCCCTGAAAAAAACATTATCATCAGAAAGCCGCACTTTGAAAGTATTTTAGGCTTATTGCGGATAAAGTATCACATTGTAAATCACGCTGCTTTCTATATCTACATAACTCACTGAACCTTTTCCAGTAAGCATCTGAACCCTACAATGGGTGGTATTAAAGCTTTTTAATCATCTATTTATGGTATATTATTTTTAATAGTTCACTTGTCTGAATAATCACCAGTTCACAGCACAGAATCTCTATTATAAAGTATTATAAAATGTTCAGTGCAGAAAGAACAAGTACGCCGAAAACTACTGATGTCAAATTACAGCTCATTATTGAAACAGTGTGCAGCTGAGCACGGTGAATCCAAAGCACAACAAGCAATAAACTGCAGTCACAGGTATCTTGACATTGTTCGCTCTGCCAATCACGGTGCGATACAAAGGACGAAATACATATGACGCAACAATATGAGAGACACATGTGGAATAATACAGAAGTTTATTGTCTTAGGAGCAGGCTTAATCCAGGCTTTAGGTCAGTTACAACCCTGGATTAATGCAAGACAGGAAGCACCAGACTGACACCACCTCTTTGTATTCAATTAATGAGTGTTTATAGATCAATTAGATATGTATAGATTTCCTACAATGGTCAGATGGAGGAAACTTTTAAAAGACGGTGAGCAAAGGGTTAACATGTGTGAATGTGTGACAAAGGCTCACAAATCAGGCGGGAGAGCCTCTGAGCAGAATCTTGATTTAGTCTTCAAGGAGGTCACGAATGCCTCTGAGCACACTAGATCAGATTTTTATTTTTTTTTCTTTAAGTCATCCCATTGCCCAGAGCCATACGACCAACATGCCATCAGAAGAAACAAGTCACCGCTTATCTTTAGAGAGTTAAAGTTTAAACTCAAACGTGTTGCTTAGTACAGCCGGCTGTGGTGTTTCCATCGTCCTGGCGCCGTCACCGCTCGTCAGCTTCCCGCTATCAAATTGCTTGACACATTTATTTCACTTTCTTACATCAGACGCGAGTGGTAATTACAGTGATAACAGAATCACATTTCCCTGCTCAAAATTAACTATAGGTTAGTACTGCGATAGTCTTTAAGATAAAAAAAAAAATAGCAATTTATTACAGAAAAAAAAAGTTATGTTTTCTCACAAACCTACACAAATGACTCATTTTTCCAGGAGTCATTTGTCCTGAAGCTGCGCATACGGAGGATATTATTACTGCAAAAACAGCCCCACTGTCAGCTCCTTCAGTGTTTATCTGACACTGTTGCAGAAAAGAAAATTATTTTTTTGGGGTTACCAATGTCTACAGGAAACCACGCTGAGGGAAATGTCTGCAAAAACATTCTTTAAATATATATGACATTTTTTTGTGACTTCAGTCGAAGATAGGACTAAAATATTACAGCAGACTTAACAAAAAAGTGCAAGACTCTAACCAACCTTTGAAGACCTAAACCCAGAGCTGAGCATGCCGAATATTTATAGACGTCTTTATACCCTTAGGCTCAAGACTCGCTATGTGACAGTTCACTACAACATGTTCACATTCCGTGTGTTATTTTTGTCTTGACGTGGGAACAGTATGAGCACTTTAAAAAGAGTTGGTAAACAAGGTAACACACTAGATAGATGTTGATATATGTGCTATATCTGGTACTATAGCTGTTTGGTAGTGCTGTGACTGCTGATACACACTCCTGATCCATGTCTTCTTAAAATTGATTTGGAACCTACGTGTTCTGCTCCAGTACTGATAAAATGATCCCTCGTGCTCTATTCTAAAGCAGCTATCAGTAAAAAGCTGCACTGATATGCATTTTTTGTAATTAATGCAATGCCCATGTTGCAAACCTCTTAGAAACTGCAGCGATTACAGAAATCAGTAAACACTGTATTAACAAGTCGGGAATTATTAACAGTCCGGAATCTTTAGCATGGCTCTAGATCCAGGAATTTCCCCCCACTGCAAATGAAACTGAAGGCTGTTTACCCTGGCTGGGAAACAAAAGACCCCAAGCAGGGTAGGTGGGATAACATCTAGGCCAAACTTGGAAAAAAATGGAATAATTTGCAAATATCCAGCAATTTCTGTTGCTGTCCACTCAAAAATTACTATCTAACAAGGTAGTGATGATTGGTTTAGGCTTTTTTTTTTTTTTTCCAATAAATAAGCCCAGAAAACAGCTGCCTCAAACAAATTGTTATCCTGAATACTGGAGTAACCACTATAAGGACTGATTTATAGTTCTTTCTCCAATCATGTACCCACTTCGACATCTGTGTTTTACCCCCTACATGTTTTTAGTCATGTATGTTATTATGGTGGGCCTGTCATTTTTAACATTTGCAACACACACTGTATGGACAAAAGCCACACCTCTTAAATCTTTGACTTCAGCACCTAGCCATTTGTGAAAGAATAGGTCATTCTGGAAACGTTTTCCCTCCTAGGTATTCCACATTCAACTGTATGTAGTATTACGGCAAACTCAACTCAGCCATGAAGTGGCAGCTTCATAACCTTACAGCGCGCTGAAGTGCATAATGGGTAAAGTTCTGCTGACTTAATAACTGCAGAGTTCTAAACATTAACACACTGTGTGCTGGGAGCTTCACAGCATGGCATTCCAGCCAAGCAACTCATGTTTGTGTAAGGCATAGGTGGCCCAGTAATTATGCCTAACCTAGTGTATTACCGCAGATACACAACCCACTTTAGAAGGATATACACTCCCCTCCTATGTTTTTGGAACAGCGAGGCCAATCCTTTATCTTTGCTGTAGACTGAAAACATATGGCTTTCATATGAAAAAAATCAGTATGAGACAAAAGATCAACCATATTTCCAACCATTCATATGAATGGGTGAGCGTGTCCAGACTTTTGACTGGTACTGTATTTACATCTTGATCTGATACAGAGCTCAGAAGATACTGTTTGTCTGAACTTGCCCATTTTCCTTGTGAGCAAAAGTTTTTTTGTTTTTTGTTTTTTTTGGGGGGGGGGGAGTTACTCCCTTCAGTCTCCTCTTTAGCAGGTAAAATGCTCTATAGCGTTTAAGTCTGAAGATTAACTAGGCCAGTCTAAAACCTTCCACTTCCTGCACTGATGAACTCTGTAGTTTTGGCAGCGTAGTTTGGATCATGATCTTGCTGCATGATGAAGGATCTCCCAGTCAGTTTGGTTTCATCTTTCTTTAAACTGACAAAGTGTTTCTGCAGACTTCTGAGTTCATTGTACTGCTGCCATCATGCGTGACATCATCGATGAAGATTAATGAGCCCGTCCCAGACGAAGCCATGAAAGCCCAAGCCGTGACATCACCTCAACTGTGTTTCACACATTAGCTCAGTATGTCTGGGATCATGAGCAGATCCTTTCTCCGAACTTCAGCCTTTCCATCTACTTGATAACAGTTTATCATTGTCTCATCAGGCCATAAAACTTGGTCCCAGAATTTCTGAAGCTTCTCTCTGTACTTATTGGCAAATCCAAGTCCAGCCTTCCTGTTCTTCTGACTAATTAGTGGTTTGCATCTTCTGGTGAAGCCTCTGTACTTTTGTTCATGAAGTCTCCTGCTAACAGTAGATTGTGATACCTTCACTCCTGCCCTCTGGAGGTTGTTGCTGAAGTCACTAACAGCTGTTTTAGGGTCTTACAATGTTTCTGTCATCAGCTGCTGCTCTGTTCCACATCTGTTACTTAGAACACCGGTGACGACTTTCTTCTTCAGGACGTTCCAAACGGTTGTACTGGCTGTGGTCAGTGTTTGTGCGCTGCCTCTGATTGATTTTCCATCTTCTCTCAGCTTCACAGCTGCTTGTTTTTCACCCACGGACAGCTCTCTAATTTCCATGTTGGTTACTGCTCTAACTATAAATGCACAGTCTGCACGGGCAAAACCCGAATCTGAACCTGAGCGCCGACATTCAGCTCTATTTATAGTCTGAGAAAATCAATGTAACAGGACACACCTTACTTTTGGAGGGGAGTGTATGAGTTTAATCCCTGCTTTAATTTGAAACTTTTGTTAAACACACTAAAATCATCACTGCTTTATTTGCACAAAATCTAAGACACAGAAGAATTAAGCGTATATAAAGAAGCACGGTGCCAGGAATCACTAAGTTTTGCATAATTCCTAGCTGGTAACTAGACAGGGCAGGCGTTGCTAATCTAAGGTATGTGTACTGCGTGCGGGTGGAGAGGGGTCACAGAGGTTGGAGCCAGTTCTGAATAATTTCTTCCATGTCGTTTCTACTCTTCCTCACCACTCTCCTCCCCCTCTTCTTGCAGTCCCTCCTGCCCTGGAGCGAGACTTTCTTGGCTGCTTCTTTGTTAAAATGACAGGCCCTAATAGAATAAATAAGGCACCTATTTTTACCTGGCTTCTGGCAGGGTGATCACACTTACACACATACCAGCACACAATGCTGGACTGGAGAGGACGCTAAAAACCCGTCACCTGACTCGGCAGGGAAAGGGAGCCGTGGTTGAGGAAGGAGGTCATGGTGATTTAATTGAGAGAGAAAGTTAGGAAGAAAGGTGGAAAACACTAGTCAGAGAGCGAAAAAAATGAGAAAAGAGAGAAAAGATTGATACAGAAAACAACAGGAAGGCATTTAATTCTGTGCAGCTTTTTACTTTCTGTTTATTGCAGGTACACCTTTACTGGTATCTGAAATTATTGTCCGTATTCAATATTTTCAATTTGATCTGACATTTAACAATTTAACAAGCTCCATAATGTCACCTTAGGTGGTTTTGAAGCATATTCCATTTTTAATTGCTGCTGGAGTGTTTTGACAGAACTCCAAAGCATCTAATTATTTTGAAGCTGTTTTCAAGCAAACTAGTCTCCACATATTTTCCATGGAACAGGTCACTCAGTGACTGAGCTATGAGGTAAACTAAATAAGGCTAATCATATTCACATTCACTCTGTGCTTAGATGGCTGTGGTACTGGCCTAATTTTAGGAGTATTTAAAAGAAGTCGGAGGATGCTCTTGAAATATTTTCAGAGTAAGCCACACAGCACCAAATGATTTGACTGGACTTTTTCCCATTAGTATGGAAGCATATAACCTTGAGAGACTGGTCTAGAACTTACTTAGTTATAAAGTTTGGCGAAAGAACCAAATTTTGCAAAAAATGTATAAGAGAAAAAAAAAACATACAGAAAATGCATCTGCTGCATTTATTCTCAGATTTATAACCAAACCTCCCTGTTATCAGCCACAACATTACATTAAAAAAATGTCTTAAAGCTGCATTAATGGATTTCTGACCACACAGGGATAAGTGAAACACATACATATCACAATCGCGCACATGCTAGATTAGCAAGGGTGCGTAGGAATAAGCCCCAAATGCACGATGCTCAACTTTCCAGCACATCCCGTCACTGGAATAAATGTGTAACATGAACAGAGCGCCACTGGCTTTCATTGGTGTTCATGTCTGATCTGCGGCGTGGTAATTGAGGTCATGTGTCTGACAATAGGAAGCTCAGATCACAACCTAGTGTGGGGAAGAAAGTGCCATTAATCACCCAGACAAGGCATCATGGCCAAACACGTGGACGCACACACACACATACAATGACTGACCATGGTTAATGAGCTATGGCAGCATCTTCACAAACATAACAGATATAGCAGTGGCAGTATGGCAATGCGTTTGTGTGCATTGCTGTCTGTGTGTGTTTCTTTGCAGGTTCCTGGGTCATTAAGAAACAACTGGGGAAAGTCTTCAATTACCTTTACACACCCTGGTACACTATGCGGTTCTTTAACCCACTGAGCTCCGGTCTGCTGAGTTATAATTCACAGCTGGTGCACAATCGGCGACAAATGTTCTTTTTATTGAATGTGTACTCAAAATCCACACAGAAGTGGCTGTTTTGAGTAACAGTGGAATTTTTACTCATAAGATTCCTCAACAGTCTTTCCTTTATTTTTCAAGCAGCCAATGCAGTATTTCATTATGTGGGAAAAATGAGGGGGGTTTTTTTTCCATAAAGATGATATTATGTTGATATTATGCTGCCGTTTCTAACGATGGAGCGCTTAGAGCTACACCGACACACAGATGAGAGGACTGCTGCAGACGAACACTGTAACACTGTCTCTCATGTAGTGAGTAAAACACAATAACATTCCCCCCCCTTTGAATCGTGTTGTAATTGATTTCCTTGTTCGCCATCGAAAATATAAGGTAGAAGCGGCGCGGATGCAGGAAATGGTCGGCCAAACTTCTCGCTGAATTGGGCACATCTTGCATTTGGAGCAAAGGGTGAGGACATGGATCATCAAACTCTCCTGTGAGCTCATTACTCCCCTCCAAAAGGCCAGGACGTTTCCAAGAAGTCAGATTAAGAAAGATGACTGTGATTTCAAGTTTTTGCCAATGGAATCAATTTCTTTTCCTAGAAACGGATGGTCCTGGGCTCGACTGAAACAGTTACCCCTCTTAGATTGAATCATTTCAGTCCTTCGCAGCCCAACACAATCACCGTGCTCCCATTTGACAGCAATAATAGATTCTGGATGGATTTTGCAAGTTCAGACAATCGAATTTTCATTCCCACATGGACCAAATCTGATGTTTTTATTGTTGTTTCAACATCGCAACTAATAACCACAGACTGTACTTCAAAACAAAGGTAAATTAGAATTAGAAATGGCACCTACTGGCTATTTGGCAGCGCACAGGTAATGAGGAAAACATTCATTTAAAAATATTTTTTTCAACATGCTTAAAAGCATGATCGCTCTTAAATCCAGATAAATGTCAATACCTGCTGTGCATGTCTGTTTAAGGGGAAATCTCACAACAATCAAGTGCGAAGTCATGAAATTATAACACCTGGCTACACAAGTCATTTCGCAGCATCTGCAGCCGGTCTGTCAGAAACTGTAAATGAAGAGTAATGCTCTTTTCCTGATGGTAGTAAAACTCAGTCATTTGATGCCATCTATCAGTGCACAGGTAACTGGGAGTGAACAGCGAAGCGCAGCAAGGGTGTCCTTGGACAAAACAAGGGACGGGAAGAAAAGTGGCCGGGGCAAACAGAGGAAATGACTGCAGACGGTTTGAAGCCGCTGAAGTGAAATGGTAAGGCAAGACGGACTATCAGTCATTTCTGCAGCAACTTACTGGAAAAACAAGCATGTGTAACAAAGAGATAGATGGCTGCCATATGCTAGCATTTTGAGCAATAAAACAAAAAGGAAAGCCACTGAGTTGCTGAGTGTTAGACTGCAAAGTAGCAGTGCTGCAAGTGCCTCATTTAGTGAGACCACGTGTGCTAGAACAGTGCTGCTTACAGTGCAAAGCTACACCAGTTGATATTTCACTCTTTTACATTTCGACTCAAACTTACAGTAAAAACATTGCAGCATATTTGAGACAAAGAGAATAAAACAAGTGCAACGTAAAAGAGCATGCAGCTGTAACGCGCACGCATGAATCTTCTACAAATTTGTGTACTCTGTACTGTGGAACCTTCGGCCCTTCAAAACAGACCAAAGATGCCACATTTTCTTCTGCTACAAAAAAGAAATAAATCCATTTAACATTTTTCCCTGTTCTTCACGGTAGCAACTTCCCAGCATGCTTTTGTTTAAATCTATCAACAAACAGCTTACTTTAAAAAGCTGTGTTTGTCGCGAGATGTGCATCTTTTGCTGCACGTTGGCGAGTTTGAAAAAGTGTGAAAAACGACTAAACAATGAAGCTACAGTCTGTCTGTCAGTGAAGTCTAATATTGGCTGCTGGTTTGTAACAGTTCTGTTTGGTTTTAGTCATTTATTCACTCTGGTTGTTTCCTGTTGTTTCAAAACTCGCCACGTCCACCTTCCAACCCTTTTTTCTGTTAGTCATGTCACCTGAAACGTCCTACCTGATTCTGCTCAGCTAATCTTCCTGTGCATACATGCTCCCAGCCTGCTCCTAATCATTTGCCAGATAGTTGTTTTTCCTTCTGCTCTGTGCCTCAGATTTCCATTGTTCTGTTTGCCTTGATTAGTTTCTGTATTTGTTTTTCTTTTTCTTTTTTTTTGACTGTAGCCTGTATTTAGGATTTACCCTCACCCTGCTCCCACTGTCTTGTTTGCCTGACTGGCTTTTTGTACCATTGATCCAACTCTTTTCAAGCAAAGCTCTTTTCTTTATTTTTCTTTTCTACTTGCACCCCTGAGTTGCCCTTTTAAATCGTCACCTTCACCCTGATAGAAATGATTTAAAAAAATGTATTTAAAGGTTTTAAAGTGGCTTGACATCTGATCTTTCAGTAATTGTTGGAGAGTTTTGATATTCGGTGCTACAGACACATTTCAGTCGATACCAAAACTATCAAAGTTCAATACCAAGTCCCAATGAGAGGCTCTTATTTGTGTGTTTGTGCGGTTGTGTGAAACAAGTGCAGCAATTCAAAGCTCATAAAAGATGAACCTAAACAATACTAAAGGGATATTTCCATAAACCGGTGTGAGAGGATGAACAGAGGATAAAAAAAGACCGTCTTCCTGGAAGACTTAAAGATCTCTACAACCGGTTACGACCAACAAAGAAGCTCAGGCTTTGTTAGAAGAGGTCCCATGTGAGGCTCAAGTGTTTCTCCTGGCGCGCATTTAATGTGCAGCTGAAGGAAGATCAAGGGTTCTCACTTCTAAATTTGTAACATAATCGTCCCGTCCACCCCCCACAGGCACCCACATATGCATGCACGGGCAGACACACAGACACATTTCATTGTATTTTTGTGAGAGTGAGAATTCAGGAATTAAACAGTGTTTTCCTCAAATGTTCCACGGTCTCAAACATTACTTTTTGATGTTTGCTGCGCGTGTGTGTGGGTTTAAAACTATAATTTAATATAATACCAGTAGGGTGTGAGAGAGTGTGTGTGTGTGTGTGTGTGTGTGTGTGTGTTCCATACCTTTGCTAATGTCCTGGTACTCCAACCACAGCTGTCTCTGTACCTGTTTGTTGGGGTACCAGATGGTACAGGACTCCTGGAAGCCATACACTGCCTCCTGCACGTAGTGGTTCCCAAACTCCCTGAGGATGGAGACAAAGTCGCTCCGCTGTGTCGCTCCATCCAGAGAGTGAATGGCTGAGCTGAAGGCTAAAAAAAAAAATTAAATAAAAATAACGATGCTGGGATTAAAAACAAACAAACCAAAAAAGCTTCCTGTTACTGGGATGTCATATTTGCTATGCCACATCACGTTTTCTGCTCTACGCTGAGCAGTCATCTTGATGAGCTTCCTAAATGAAAACCCTGCAGATTCTCACAGTACATGTGCTATATACTGGGGAGTATACATTCTATGTGCTTATGGGTTTTTATTTATGATACACCTGGACGCATTTGTATTCTGATTTTTAGTTTATTTTGATTTTAGACTTTTGTTACGTTGCCAGGCTTTGGGATACCCATTAGCTGAATGCTAGACATCAGCATCATTTCTGTATTACATTCCTATTTTTTATTTTGTAGTCAGCAGCTGCAGTTGGCAGTGGTATTAGTAGTTGTGGAAGCCTCTGCCTCTCTGTGTATGAACAAGAAATACTAATATGCTTAAAGGCCAGTGTTGAGAAGGTGCAAAAAAGACCGTATGCAGCATGTTAGCTTGGTGTGCTAGCAAGCTAACCTTTAAAACCATTAAAACCACTTGATACACATGTGGTTAACGTCTATGTACTAGCTGTCAATGCATTTAACTTAAAACCACACATGTAATCACCACTGTGGAGCGACAGGGAGTAAAGTCCAGGGGCTGCAAGTGGAAACTTGGCAGGAAAAAAAAAAACAAGCATCTGTGATTTGGTTACAAACGTCTCTGGGCCAATGTGGAACGTCAATATGCACAATGAAATAATGCCTAATTACCATGGCACCTACTTAATCGTTTGGTAGACTGGTTAACAGAGTTTCAAAAACTGTTTCAAATATATAATAAGATCCTACAATACGATCATGGCAATGCGATTTCTGGCAGCTACAAATTCTTTTTCCAAGTTTCTGCCTCGCAGACCTCCGCTGCCCTTTTTAATCCATGTTTGTCTCACTTCATTAACATCACAAAGTATTTCAAATTACAGTGGGTGAAGCAGGAGTTTCTGTCGGGTTTCTGGCACCAAATGTCTTAAAAAGGTTTAGTGAACTTCTGAGCCAGCTGCTTACTATTCATGAACCCTTTTAACCAAACAGTGCTGATTATCCACAGTGTCCTCACATGGATATGAGAGCCCGGCCTCGCTTCCGACTCGTCACATGCGGATGCTCGGCTGGGACCACTTGATGCACATTTGAATGCACTAAGCACCCTTCACAGTTATTTATCAACATGCAGCTTATTTTAACCCAACCCATGTTCTTTCCTAAACCTAACCTATTAATTTTGGTGTCTAAACCTAAACAAACAGTGTGTAACAACACACAGTCAAAAGCCTGCAGTGTTCTGGTTACCACTCTGTATGAATATTGCAGTATGTGAGAGACAAAACAGTACACTTTTATTTAAGCTTTGAGCATCTACACTTTCAAACAGAATCCAAAATAAATATGTGCAATTTGTCTCCTTGAACTGCAACTCTGTCTTTCTTTGTATATTTGCAGTGTTTTCCTGGTTGAGAGTCCTTATTTTGGAAACTATAAACGCAAAGAGAAATGCTCAAATGTAATTAGAAAGTCAGTGTGACACAAAGATGGAAGTTACCCCAGAGTCTGGTGACATTAGCCACCATAAGCTACTCATAATCTAAGTTTGTTATAGCAGCGAAACTCCTGATTGGATTGAATTCTTGTGAAATTTATTATTTCCTCTTTCGAATAAAGCAATCTGGTATCTCTATACTCTAAATACAATCTAAATTCTAAATGAGCTCTGTAGTTTTTGGTGATAAGTTAAATAAAATAATAACTAATTAATAAAATGCCTCCTAATGCTCTCATTTTTGTGATTTCAGTGACTGGTTAAAGTGTGCAGGAACGCATGCTTGAAATGACTGCGTGTTCACTGAGATTCTCTCTCATAAAATATTGGAAAACAAATCCGCAATAACGGTTTATCATTACGATTTCCAGGAGAAGCCGTATTAATATCTCAGCAATCATGCTCTGCTCACTCTTACTTCTTCTCTAAAATTAAATTAGGAGGCCACTGAAGTGAGAGCCAGAGAGCGCAGTGAGGATGAGCGATGGGGGCTTTGCTATCAGATGTAAAAATCAGTACCCTCACCCCTCCGGTGGCTGTTGAAATATGATGAGCTAAAGAGGGAAATGGGAGTGAAAAAAAAAAAAAGTGGAGGCTGTTGAGTCGCTTCTGAGTAAAGAGAAAATAGAAAGTGTATCCTCAGCAGAAGTGGCAGCCACTTTCAAACCACAGCGGTGCCATTGGAAATGCATTAGAGGTGCCATGGCTGTATTTACAGTGGGGTGCCTTCACTTATCAGAAGGGAAACTATTTATGATGGATTTATGAATAATGCATGCACTTAAAGCATGACAAAAATCCAAATTATCAAATGATACTCCTCTTGGCCGGGCAGAATGATTGAAGGCATTATTTAAATATGTAGTTTACCCTTAAACACACTGCCAACAGAACAAGTGAAGTGATACAGTGAGGTTTCGCTGTATCAAAAAGGGAGACAGATTTTTTTTTAAATATGTATATGCATTTATACATTTAGTGTTGAGAAAACCGTCAGAACACGTTTAGTATAATCCTTGATGTTTAAGTGAACAGCAGTAGCCTCCAGTGAAAGCCTTGCTTGACTAAATACCTATCCACAGTTATCTTACTCTATGAAGCTTCCATGGCAGGCGCTGTCAGGATGACTTGATCTTACTATGGCTGCAAAGCTGTTTGATATATGACAGACTATTAGAGAGACAGAGGAAAAGACAAGCAAATTCCAAAGGAATGCATATGTCTGTACGCTGACCTCCTTTCTGGGTATCCATCAAACCAGCCATCTGTTGATATTTGTCCCCACATTTGCATGTGACATTCACTTTTTACTTGGAGCTATAATCATAATTGTCCTGGCCTGTTTGTGCAGGTTCTCAGTCATCTAGGTCATCGCAGTTTCTGTTCACATTTTGGAACACAGATGGTTTGAAAGCAGAGTAAAAGAAGCATCTATGTCCACTGCGAACAACCATCACTGAACAGAGGAGGCGGATTACGTCACCAACTTTCTCCAGTCTATAATGCAGTCCTGAGCTCCCTCCCCAGGCGTCTCAACCCCCTTCACACCTTTGTTCAGGTGATCTCAATATGTCACATGATAGAGTGGGGCCACGTCCCAAATTGGTTTCACCCAAAACCACTGATTGTAATGACCCACGCCTCCTTTCACATCTTGGTGCATGTGATTATGCACATGAACAATAGTGGGTCACAACCACCTCCAGGGGACTACACCCACTGGGGTTTAAATGCCTGGGTCTCTCCACATTTTGGTTTGAGAACTGAAGAAGCCTTTCAGATGAGAGGTGAAATGTCTTCAGGAAACAAAAAGAAGTCCAGTCGCCCTTCTTCAAGCTCCAGAGACTGTCCTGTCCCATCGGAAACATCTGGGTTTTACAGTGTGATCGTGTGGGAAATAGCTTTTAATGTCACTGACGACAACAGACCTACAAACCTATTCTCAGTGAGAATGAATTTGCACAGTTGACGGTGTGTGCCATCAGACTTTAATCTTCACTTATCACACTCTGGCATTCCAACCTCTCGCCTCCTACAATGAATAAAACTGTTCAACGTGTCTGCTCCTTCAGGCACTGCCTGTTATGTGATTTCATTTTCCCTGGGTATAAGACATTAACCTCACCTTAAACTTTAGCACCCCATTACCAAGTCTGACTGTTCGCACAAAGGCCACCATTCTATGTGAACTGTTAACAACCTTTGCTGCTGGTGGGAGAAAAACATGTTTATGCTGTTTTATTCTGATGGAGTTTGAACCCATGCATTCTGCATGTACTACTACTGGATATTCAATTACTTGCAAGCTTATTTCAGCTGCTCAAGAACTTAACTTGTAATAAGAATTATATTTTCTGTTTGTGATTTCTGAGTAGCTTGTTGGTTTGCACCCTTTTAAAAGTAACACTTTGTATCTAATTAGGCACTTTATTAAAAGGAACTTGACCCTCATCCATTTATTTCCTTTCTTGGAGAAATGCAGCTTGAATGGACTCAGCTCAGATGATGTGATGATTTTTCTCTAACAAATTCAACAATGGTCTGAAATGTGGAAGATGGCTGCCCCTCCCTTAGCCTGGTTCTGCTGGTGGTTTCTTCCTGTTAAAATTGAGTTTTTCCTCCCCACGGTCACCAAGTGCTTGCTCATAGGGAGTTGTTTTGATTTCTGGGTTTTCTCTGTGTTATTGTAGGGTCTTTACCTTACAGTGTAAAGTGCCTATATATACTATATAAATAAAATTGTATTAAACTGAATTGGATATTCATGCCATATGAATTTCAGGTTTAAACGCCAAAGATGGCAGCACTTGTGAAGTCTGCTAAAAAAAGATGGCAGTCTGCCAGTGAATTATATAGCTAGTTAAATGACTGATAGATTATGGTGCTGTTCTTCTCAGTGGAGACTGAACCAAGGTTACTGAAGTATAAATAAGCAATCAGTAATATAAGCTCAGTGTGATTTACCTTGAGAGAGGACCCATTGATTGAGTTTGACATGGTACAGCACAGAGCGAAGATTCCAGTGCTGAACTAGGGGGTAGCCAGACACCTCACTGTAGTTCACCATACCTGCAATTATGCACACATGACAAATACATATATATATATATATTAATCTGAACACAGTTTCTGTAAAACCAAATAAATAAACCAAAGAAAACTATAATGTTAATCTGTTATTTTACTCCCACATGGATAACAGTCTTCAGTGCTAGATCAAAAAGGGGGGGGGGCTGTTTTTCATTCTTGTTTACTTTACCTGAGCAATCAGGAAGGAAATGCAATAAATATTAATAATATCTTAGATGATGGGAGAAAGGAGGCAGGCAAAGTCTCCAGTTTTAGATCAAGAGAAACACAATCTGCAGCCACCCTCTACTTGGAAAAGAAAAAAGGAAAACAGGAAATGGCAAAGCTAACATTTATCCAGAAACATAGACGATGATGTACTGACACCCTTTGAATATAAAACACATTCATTCTAAACAAGAGGATTTTAATATCAGTCACAAACTTTTCCAAAACCATTTTTTGCCAATTTCTGATCCTCTTTATAAATAAGTTCATGCAATGAAAATTGTCAGGCTGACTGACTAAAATTATATGAGAAATTATATTTCTTGAAACCTGTCTACTTGTTATTATTAAAAAAAATATCATAGCAGAAAAATACATTCATAAGACTAAATAGCATCATTACGAATTCCTTTTTATCCCAAATGTTCATCAATTCACTTTGAATTTGCACAACACACTGTTCAAAAGAGGGAAACACTAAAAGCCTGTAATAAGTCCTAATTAACCTCATACAAAAAGGGCAGCTATCTCTAACTCAGCGCATTCTCTTTCTATGACCTGTGTCCTCCGTGTGACAATGATAGGCTGTGGTTTATGCATAATTAGAAGTGAAAATAGCCTAGATTCAGATACAACGATAATTTCTGTTCAGTGCAAATAAAAAAAAAAATAAAAAAAAAATAAGGAGATTACAGCTAATTATTATTTTGGTTGATTTGTTAATCAAATCCATGAAACCAAAAGTCTTAACCCCACAGAAAAGAAACATCCAGAGCAAATTTTTATATAAACTGGCGAAATTTCCTGATTGGTTAACTATTTATGTTGCTGAATATTTTTCATCTGCCAACACTGCTTTCCAGGTCGATATGATTCTCTAAACTTCAAGGCTAACCAATCTAAACCAGCTGGATCGACTTGCCCTTCTGAAGTGGATGGCTACTTTAGCCTGTAGATTACATCAGCTGTTTATTTATTTACTATTGATGTCGTCGAGCATATGTTACGAGAAGAGGAGATTGCCACATTTTTTGTATAATTAACATATACTTTAATTTTAAGGATATTGCTTTCCAGATGGTGGATCAGCATCTGTCCGTGCACCACTTTGTTCATATTTCCATGAATTTTGACAAAATCTCCGACACCGCTGGCTAAATGCAGCACCAAACCATGACTGAGCCCCTGTTATCTTTGGCATTTTTCATAGATCCAACTACAGAAATGGGAACTAAATGATGTGTTTTTGTGACAGGCTGTGAGTAACAAAGTCCCCAAAGATACAATTTAACACACAAGATTTTAATTGAGACAGATCAGTGCCTAATCTGGATATTTTTCCATTTTTTCCATC
>JAMQGT020002443.1:0-14009 GCA_024447675.2 Pterophyllum scalare
AATACTGAGCCTAATTTTAACTTGTTTTAAGGACATTACATCAAAGTTGGATCAGCCTGTAGTGTTTTTCCACTTTAATTTTGTGTGTGACTCCAAATCCAGGCCTCCATTTGTTGATAAATTTGAGTTCCATTGATGATTTTTGTGTGATTTTGTTGTCAGCACATTCAACTTTGTACAGAACAAAGTATTCAATGAGAATATTTCATTCATTCAGATCTAGGATGTGTTATTTGAGTGTTCCCTTTATTTTTTTTGAGCAGTGTATTGTTTTCCAATGCAACTGCATCTATTTTCCAAAACTGCATTTAAAGAAAAAAAGGGAAGCAGTGATCCATTCTGCTCTGACCTGTGGTCTGCAAATGTTTGCAAGAGGAGTGATGCCGAGTGGAAGACCGGTGGTTGTGAAGCTCGTGGGATTTCAGTATGTCATTCAGGGACACTTTGGCAGTGTGAATGCTTGCCACAACATCTGTTTAAACTCAGATCTTTCATGTGAAAGGCAATTACAACATCATCCTTTGACTCAGCTCTACAGCTAACCACCTGTCTGACAAACCTGTACATGTGACCGTGTACTGCCTCCTTCTTTCGTTTCCTCCCTCACCATCCTCTCCTCTCTCTCTCACTGAGTTGTTGAGTTCCCCCTGCAGTCTGTCCAGGTTTTGTCTTGACAAACAGATCAGTGTGAATAGGATCTGATTGTGCTGGGAATACATCCATCATGCCTTTCTTTCTGTATCACAAGTCAACAGCTTGGAGAACATGAAAACCTGTCCTGGGGTGCATCTATTTTTGTGCATGTGTATGCGTGTGCGTGCGCACATCTGTGTTTGTATCAGATTAAAAGCTCTTCTTCAAGGGTTCAAACAACACCCAGTCTATTTCTTTGGAGATGCAAAAACAAGAGGCATCTTCTGTCTCCTATAACTGTGCTCACACTTGCAGCTGGTGTGCACTCTGAGTGAACAAACACTCAGCGTGACAAGACAACTGACACATCAAGCTGCAGCCAGATGTCCAACCCCCCTCTTGCTCTTTTTACCTTCTCATTTCTTGCTGTCTCGCCCTGTCAAAGACTAAAAGAAACAAACAAAAAAAAAGGTTGTCTTTTCCTGCTTATTTCAAGAGGCCCCTGAATGTTACTTGATTGGTTTGGTCAGTGTTTTAAACCCTTGTTTGCCTTTCTTGCCCTGTGTGTCTCTCATTTCCTGTATACATCCTTTTCGGCCCTTTCTCCCTGAGCTAAATCCAACTGAGAGCTTAATTGGAATTACTGAACACGTACAATGCCTAATACATAATGCATGGCCCAGCCTTCTTTTATCATTTAAATCATAAAGCTTCTTTGGAATGCCAGACAACACACAACCATCTCCTTTCCTCTTCTTCTTCAGGCTCTGCTTCCTATCCCTCCATCCTAGCTGTCCCCGGGCTTTAGCATTGCACCAAACTGAGTGTGCGCACACACAAATGACACCAAACAGTTCTTGCTTGCAGCGCAACATGATTGAAAGTGACAGAAGAAGAGGCTTTAAAGTCAAAAAAAAAAAAAAAAGTGGGCTGTGACGCACATGAGCAGGCAAACACACACACACATGCGGCAAGCAAGTTCAGGGATCAACACAGTGAGTTGCAAGCAAACAGACAGATTAATAGGTTCAATATGGCACTAAAGCTGTAAACAAGCCCACTTAAACAAGCAATTAGACACATTATCACTCAATCAAATACATGCACACATGTGCCTTTTGTCTTCGCTACACTGGGCAGATGGACAAGGTGTATCTGATTCTTTCAAGAGGACTTTGAGTTCTTTCTAATTGATTAAACACACACACAAGGGAACACACATTCAAATTAAAACTGTTAATAAATGCGAAAAACAAACAAACAAAAAAGATGGAAAAAATGAAGCAGCATCACTATTACCTGACTATTCACTAAACTGCAGCTGGCCCATCACAGACTGGTAAACATAAGCAGTCCTACAAGCCACTGTTGCAGTGAGTTACATAGCATGTTGGTCCAGGAAAGTTTAGGGTCTGTCATCTTCTCCTGGATTGTGAACACCTTCACTCAGTTGAAGCAAGGCTGGATCAGCCGTTGCCTTTTAGCTCTATAACTGTGATTGGTTGCTTTTCTGTCAGGCTATTTATGGCACTGTGGCCACTGGAAAATGTCACATCGCAACCAAATGGGTCAGCTGTGGCTCAGATGCTTACTTTGAAGTGTTTCAGTAGCCTCACTATGGCACAAAGCTCATGTTGATTTTGTACCCAAACTGAAAACATAAGCAAGAATTCAGAAAAAGCCCCAATCAATATATATATATATATATATATTTTTTTTTGAGGGGGGGGGGGTACTGTGCATCTAGAGAAATTTTGATAAAGATTTTGTCCATTACACCTACATCTGCCTGACAGTGATATAATAACCAATCAGACAAGAGTGTCCCTCCAGCTGATCCAATCTTTTATTTATAACAACCACATATAGGGTGTTTGTGTTTTACTTTCTCCTACACATTTCTAACTAGCCTTCCCCAAAGCCCTGTCTTCTGTAGTGTTAATATAAAAATTTTACAATTTGAAAATACACACATGTGAACTATGCAGCCTAAAATGGTTATGCAGGAATAAATTGGTCCGATTTCCCATTTTCCTTTTCAGACTTACTTCAGGATTAACTACAGTACTGTGAGAAAGTCTTGAGTCACCCCTCTTTTTTGATATCCTGTTTCCAAAGAGCCAGACTTTCTTTTTTTTAAGTGGTCTTGAGTAATAGTTCTCTGGACTGAAACAAGAAAAAAAAAAAACACTTCTAAATTGTATCTTAAGGCACTTTGTTACCAACAGCCTGTTGTAAAAACACATTTGTTCCCATTTAGTTGAAAAATGACAGAAATAACACAGTTTGGCAGGCATAAAATATTTTTTTGCACCAACATGCCAAGTTTATCTACAGCAGATGAATAGTGGAGTGGAGTGATGAATCTAAATTTAAATCTTTTGAATTAAACTGTCATCAGTTTGTACAGAGGAGGTCAGGAGAGTGGTACAACAGTAAGTGTCTGCAGTCATCTGTAAAACACAGTGGAGGCTCTGTCAGGGTTTGGAGCCGCATTTCAGCCAATGATGTTGGAGAGCTTGTCAAAATTGATGGAACTAAGAAAAATACCATCAGATTTTGATCCACTGTGCAAGGCATCTGCTCAACAACTTAATTTTTAAGGTTGACAATGATCCCGAAAACAATGTCAATGGAGTCAATGCATACCTGGATAGGAAAAAGAACACACAATAGAACAATTTCAGTCATGGATTGGCCCCCGTAGAGCCTGGACCTCAACATTATTGAAGCAGTGTAGGATCTTCTTGACAGAGAACAGAACAAAAGGTAGCCAACATCCTCAGAAGAGCTTTAAATGTCCTTCAATAAGCCTGGAGAACCTAAAGAATTGTGAACAAAATTAGAAGAAAGCTGCCTTAGAAAATTCAGGCTGTGTTGAAGAAAAAAAGGTGGTCACACCAAATATTGCACTTCTTGTTAGAATTGTACAAACCCTTTGTCTTATATACTGTATTTCCATATATATTTGCACCCATTTCCCATTTTCCAAGCAAAATCTAAAGAAATGAGGCGTGGTTTGAGACTTTTACCCAGTACTATAGATCTACATAGAAATATTCAAATAGTGATTTTTCCTCATTTCCATTAGAGCAAAAATATCATAGCCATGAAAAGCATAGGACAGTTTTAAGGGGGTTTCTTTTTAAAACCCCATCAGCTGCAGACAGAAACTTAACCAAATCACTGAGTCACAGATAGTCACAGCTCAAAAACAATCTGTTATTACCAGCTCAGATGGAAAATGTTATGCTTTTTGGCTAAAGACCAATAGTTTTAAAAATGTGAGGCTCTTGAATTTGTTGTCAGTCAGATATATGCCATGCTGAAAATATAAACCCTACAGAACCAGAAAAGTCTACAAAAAATAAGCTGTAAAAGTACAGGGACTACTGCAACACTGAGGGGAGTGTGTGTGTGTGTGTGTGTGTGTGTGTGTGTGTGTGTGTGCGTGTACATGTGCACCTCTATCTATATATTCTTTATGCTGTACTGAAAGCTCATTTTGCAGGACGGCCTCTATTGTATTTTTGTCTCACATTAGTCAGGTTGGTGTTAACTCCTGGCTCCCTCCTCCAAGCCCATACATCTTCAACAGGAGGAGAGAAATGGACAATATGGAAGAGAGTGCAGGTGAAGACTTATCTGGCAATACCTTGAATAGTGTGCAAGCAGAGAAATAAAAGCCTGCACTATATTTTTCTGCATCAAGAGCACATTCCCTTCTTCATTACCTGCTCTCTACTTCTTTGCGTCCTTTTCAAATAATCTGCACTACTCCCACTCCTTTCCTCCATTCTTTAGTTCTCCATTGCCCACTGTGGTCTCCTCCAGCAGAGCTCAGCATACCCATTTATCTACCTACCACCCAGCAGCAAAGCAAGACACAGTAAAAGTGAGGTAAAATCTGAAGATATATGTATACCTCACTATGGATAAATCGGTCACTTTTTTGCATCGACTTCCTAGGTTAAGTGATTTTCTTTAATTAAAATCTGAATGATTTTTTTTTCTCAATGACAACCTCAGGGACCTCAGCTATGGAAAAAGTGTTGAGGGTGAAACAATGTAAACAGTGATTTATGTCAGATACAAAGCTGATTGTCAGGAAAAAACAAACAAACAAACAAAAAACAGTGGGCAGTGCCTGAAGATAACGTCAGCCAATCAGAGTGGCATGAGTTTCCTACACTATGCAAATAAATGCATGGTTCATTATGACTAAAATCAACTTCAGGCTCATTATTTAAAATAAATAAATCTCACAGCTGCACCTGGTTAAAAAATAAAAAACAAAAGAGAAAATCTCAATGAAACGCAAACCAAAAGCAACGGAACAGTAACTGCAGGCAATTAACAGTTAGGCTCTTGACTCAGTGAAATTTCTGATTGATCAAGCTGAGCCACAATCAATTATTTTTGTTCCTCCTGAGATACTGATCTGCTAATAGCAGCTGCACAGTAGCTCTTGATAAGTCCAGGCTGTGTGTAGAGGTGATAAAATGCCCCTGTGTTGAATTTCATTATTTTATTAAAAGAAAAAAAAAAAATATATATATATATATGTGTGTGTGTGTGTGTGCAAGGCATCAAGTTTAGAAGTGGATCATAAACTTTACAAGGTGTGGTGAAAAATCCATTATTCCAAAAAAAAAAAAAAAATTACATTAAAATTTGACCAACCTCCCCTTCAAATTCTTGTGTACTTATAAATTTCTTCCACTGTTGCTGCAGTTTTTGGATTAATTCCTGCTAGTCCCTTCTTGCGTGTATGCATCTGCAATGTTCAGCCTCCTCGTGGATTTCAGGCTTGTGCAGAAGGCAAACATCACCTTATGAGCCGACCCAAATTTCATTTCAAGAATCATCATTGCTGATCAGAGTCGGGTCTCTGAGCATGACCCTGACACTATTTTTTTTTCTTCCACATGTTATGGGGCTATACACTGTGAATTTGTCCCACAGGGCCAGACTGTCAGCACAGAGTTGTACTGCAATATCCTGAAGCGTAAAGGGAGGATATCCAGTGGAGACGGCCAGTGCCCATATTCAATCTCGCACTTGCTGACAATTGAATTAATTGAAGAAGCTCACACTGTGGTAACTAACCAAGTGGACGGTTCACAATTTAAACCTGCTGTGCTTCAGTTCCAGTAACATGTTTTTTGCATTTACAATGAATTACTCACAAACCTAATACATTTTACAAGAACTATTTGGCATTAAACAAATAGGCTTTTGAAACCGTTTGCCTTCAAAATAATTCAATTCAATTTTATCTATATAGTGCCAAATCACAACAGTCACCTCAAGGCAAGACCCTACAATAAAGAGAAAACCCAACAATCAAAATGATCCCCTATGAGCACGCACTGGCGACAGTGGGAAGGAAGAACTCTCTTAAAACAGGAAGAAACCACTGGTAGAACCAGGCTCAGGGAAGTGCAGTCATCTGCTGTGACCAGTTGGGGGTGAGTGGAGGGAGACAGGAGAAAACTATACTTATAAGCTTTATCAAAAAGGAAAGCTTTAAGCCTAATCATAAAAGTAGAGAGGGTGTCTGTCTCTCAAATCCAAACTGGGAGCTGGTTCCACAGAAGGGGGGCCTGAGAGCTGAAGGCTCTGACTCCCATTCTACTGGTCTGAAAGTGAAGTACTCTATTGGGGTGATATGGTACTATGAGGTCTTTACGATAAGGTGGGGCCTGATTATTCAAAACCTTGTATGTGAGAAAAAGGATTTTAAATTAAATCCTGGATTTAACAGGGAGCAAATGAAGAGAAGCCAATATAGGCGAAATATGCTCTCTCTTTCTAGTCCCTGTCAGTACTCTAGCTGCAGCATTTTGGATTTTTGGAATTTTCAGGGAGTTTTTAGGACAACCTGATAGAAATTAATTACAATAGTTCAGCCTAGAAGTAATAAATGCATGAACTAGCTTTTCAGCATCACTCTGAGACAAGATGTTTCTAATTTTAGAGATATTGTGCAAACGCAAGAAACCAGTGCTACATACTATATGGATTGAATGGCATATTCTGGTTACAAATGACTCCAAGATTCCTCACAGTGTTACTGGAGGCCAAGATAATGCCATCCAGAGTAAATATCTGATTAGACACCATGTTTCTAAGGTTTGTAGGGCAGAATACAATAACCTTGGTTTTATCTGAATTTAGAAGCAGGAAATTAGAGATCATCCAGGCCTTTTATGTCTTTAAGACATTTCTGCAGTTTACTAATAATAATTATTTCTAATAATTCTGCCAAAGGGAAGCATGCATAGTGTAAACAGAACTGGCCCCAGCACAGAACACTGTGGAACTCCATAATTAACCTTAGTGTATGTTCATGTAATTGGGAAGTCTTCTTCAAACTGGAGTTTATTAGATAAATAATAGTAAAAAGGTAAAGTAAAAGTAAAGGCTGTGCTTTTAGAAACGTGTTGGTTGGTGGGTCACAGCTTTTACTTTGAATGCAAACATTCTCCATTACTGGTTTGCATCACACTTTTTCAAGTTTTAACTACTACTTGGCCAGTAGTTAGCAAGTGTTTGCAGACAAGTTAGTGTCTTTTATGTAAATGCAACCATAGGAATCTGCTAGTGACCAAAGCAAGCACAAGGAGGTTTTTGAAGAACTTGCAGAATTTTCTTTGTGACTATTTTCACCTTATGACAGCCAGCAAACATTTACCAACCAGTTGAGGAATAAATGTTTTTCCCTCACGACCGGTGGTTGCATCACCCCCAATATGGGGGGCAATGTGTGCATTATGTTACACAAGAAACCTCTACAGGAGAGTGTAAGTTAATTCATTCAATTACTATAAACTGACAACCCAACACTCCCTCACCTAATGTTAAATGAAAATTATGATGAGTTTCAAGTTGTGAAAGTGGTAAGATTTTAAATATGGTCAAAGAGGAGGACTGATATTGAATGAGCCTAGTGTGGATAGATATCCTGACTTTAGGTAACTGAGTCTTTCATCGTGCACAAGACCTAAACATACTAAGAACTGTACACAAAATCCTTTTTGCAAAAGCCAGTTTTTGTACCAACATTTGTGTGAACATATCTTTCAAAGTAGGTTTAAGCAATCAGAAGCATTGTACTTGAAAACATAACACCAAAACAAGTACTACACACACAGGGAAATGCTCCTACACTTGCATGGATGCAGAAAGGCACCAGACACATGCAGACAATGAGCAGTGAGCACACACATTATCAGATGTATTAGATGTAAGATAATTTTTTTGTGTCTCTGATGATGTTATCTTTAGATGAACACTGTTCTGTGCTGCTCTGAACATGCCCCATTCATTTAGCTTTTACTCGGCAGAAGTAAGATTATTTCTCATAGCTGCGTCACATCACCTGTCTTACTCTATTCACATATCCCTTCTCGAGCTCTCCCTGATTTATCTTTTCTGTCTTTCCTGTGTGCTATCTACTTTAACCTGGGTCCCTTTCTTACTTAACAATTTTATACATTTGCTGTCCTTGTAATTTCCATTCTTATCCCATTTCTCTGTTTCAACACCCATTCCTCCTCCATTTGACTTTCTCTTCCCACATCTAAATCACAAATCCCCTCTCTCACCACTTCCAGAACTCTACTTTCCTCAGTTCCGCTGTCTTATTCACTGTGGTTTAAGAGCAGGTGTTCCAATATAGCTGCTTGATCATTTGATTTAATGGAGGCTCTGTCACTTAATAGTGTGGCTTTCTCTTATCTGATCCAGGAACAAAGAAAAGGTCTGCTGGGTCTGGGAAGCCTACTTTGTGACAATTGCTTATCTGATTGAAGAAACAGTGGAGAGCGACCCACACAGTCTTGAATGATTATGCTCGTATCTGATAGTGGCCTCCCAAACCCAGAGTACAGTTGGCAAGTAGGTGAAATTGGGTTTTTTTTGAATGCTGAAATTATTTTGTAAAACTTAATTTAAACTGTGAAAAGGAGTATGTAATTTTTGGCTTATCTTTTCAGGAAAGAGACCATACTTTCCATTATCTTTTTTCTAGCATGCACTGGCTTGGCACAACCTTGGCTTCTCAGTCAGTCGCTTTTTTTGTGTTAAAAAAAATTGGGCAAAATATAAACCCCAAGGCTTTATACAAGGCCTAATGTCACAAGCCAAAAAGGCTAATAAACAAATCAATAATATTAGACATTAACTTAATAAATAATCACGTTATTTTAAGCCACTATGCACTGAAAACATCTGGGCTTTAACAGTTGGTTATAAAAGGAGACAAGAAATCTGGAGCACCTCCTTGCGCTCCAGGAACCTGTGAAGCACAATTTTTACATTTTACAGTTTTAAAGGCTTAGTAACAACAAAAATGTCAGCAGTCAATCTGCAGTTTATACAACCAGCTCCTTTTTGTCTGCATTTGAACATGAACTTGCCAGACTATTACAATGACACTTACTGTGCTCATGCCGTTGATCTGATCGAGAGTCAGCTGAAGCAGTTGCTTGTCACCGCTTTCAGACATCAGTTTGAGTGCAGGCTGCAGGAGGCTTGGCTGATTTTGGAGCAGCAGGGTAGCTATCTGTCTAACACACTGAAGAGAAGGGAGGGGGGTAGATGAATTAATTGATAAATGTGCAAATGAATGGATGAAAGGCAGAGGGTGAATGACAAAAGCAGGATGAAAATAGTGAAAGTCAATCAGGAGACAGAGCAAAAAACCAGAAAGTGAGAACAAAAGAGGGAAGTGGAAACAGAGAGAACAGTGAAGGTTAAATCGATGTGCATATAATGTACAGGCACCTAATACTTTTAAAAAGGTTTACACACAAACACATCTCACACACACACACACACACACACACACACACACACACACACACACACACAGTCCCATCTAGTAATGTACGGATATCACAATGCAATCTGACTCCCCCATGCTCCGCCAGTTTCATTCCAGCAGATTCAAATTAAAGCTGCTCAGAACAGAGTAAAAGGCCTCCCCCACCTCCCACCCCCTATCCCACACTAATATTAGACAGCCTGGCAGACACTAGCCTATTCACACTGAATAGCATTAGTGCTAAACTAATATCACAGTCAGCTGGCCCTAGACATACAGAATGGCATTTGGCTTAGCACTTGCATGGTGCTCAGCAGGGCATGAATAGCATTAGTGGCTGTCAGATATCAAAGAGGGGCTAGTGCATATAGTACACTGCAGAAGGCACTGAACTGATGCTAACACGTTGGTGTGGGTTACATGCTTAATACCTTTAGCCTCCTGTATTGAGATATGGGCTAAAATGGTGACGTAATGCGTACAAACAAGCTAAATCTAGCACTGTGATAATAATGAGGAGCCAGATAATAAAATGCAATGATTAAAAAATTAAACACAACGCTTAAAATATTACAAAGAGAGCATGTCAAATGTAAAAAAAAAATCAGAAAACACACAAAAATATTTTGATTCATGCTGAATTTGATGCCAGGAATACTTTTCAAAAAAAGTTTGGAAAACAGTTAATAAGAAAAGTTGTGTAATGCTTAAATAACTAGATAGATAATTAAAAATAAAAAAGACATAGTGGAAGAGCTCATAACTAATTAGGTTAATTAGAAAGTAGTATAAAAACATCCCACACACGAAGTCCTTCCGATTTAAAGATGTGGTGGAGTTACTCATTCTATGAAAGAAACAATTTAAAAATAATTTGAATAATAACTCTTCAAAAGTGTGGTAGTGTCACTATTGATGGTACTGTACATAATAGGACTGAAAGATTCAGAGAATCCAGAGAAATCACTGAACAAAAGGCTGAAAACTCATCCTGAAACCAGTATTTTGGGCCACTCAGGCAGCGCTGCGCTAAAAACAGAACCTGTAATGGAAATCACTGCATGCACTCACAAACTTTTTTTAAACCAGTGAACACAGGTTGTCATGATATCCACACAAATACAAGTTAAAACTTGAATCCTCCGGGCTGAGAAGGACATCTGGCTTCAAAAGCCAGAATCTGTGATGGTAATGGGGTTTATTTATTCAGTTATTGTTTTTCATGAGTCCTAAGTTAAAGTATCAAGGGAAGCAAGGGTACTCTGTCATTCATTTTAAATAAGAAAAACTCAGATAACATGAGCATTCATCAACTGGAGAACTAGTTTTTAGTTTTTCCACTGTACAACCACAGTAAGAGCTTAGTTCACATCGTCAGCAGTAAGTCAGACTTATTCCAGTGGATGTTGGTCTTCACCTGGGCTACCTTTTGTTAATAATATGGGCAGAATTTCTAGAATTGCAGCCAAAGAATAAAGGATGGAGGATGGAAGGTGTCAGGTTTGGTGATCTCAGGATCTTGTCTCTTTTTGCAGATGATGTGGTTCTGTTGGCATCATCAGGTGGTGACCTACAGCTTGCACTGGGGCAGTTTGCAGCTGAGTATGAAGCAGATGGTATGAGAATTAGCACCTCTAAGTCCAAGGCCATGATTCTCAGTTGGAAAAGGGTGGGGTGCCCACTCTGGATGAGGAACAAGTTGCTGCCCCGAGCGAAGAACTTTATATATCTTGGCGTTTGTTCATGAGTGAGGGGAGAGTGTAGCAGGAGAATAACAGACTGGTGCGGTCTTGGCAGTGAAGCAGATGCTGCACTAGTCTGTTGTAGCGAAGACAGAGCTGAGTGTGAAAGTGAACCAGTCAATTTACTGGTTGAGCTATGTTCTTACCCTCACCTATGGTCAGGAGCTCTGTTTAGTGACTGAAAGAATAAGATTATAGATGCAAGCAGCAGAAACCAGTTTCGTCTTGAAGGGTGTCTGTGCTCAGTCTTAGAGATAGGTTGAGGAGTTCAGTCATTCAGGAGGGGCTCAGAATCGAGCTGCTACCCCTCCACATCAAAAGGAGGCAGTTGAGGTGGCTTGGCATTGACCAGGATGCATCCTGGGCGCCTCCTAGGTGAGGTCTTTTGAGCATATAAAGGAGGCCTTGTGGCCGATCCAGAACACACTGGCTGGTTGTGTGTTTATTTCACTTATTTTCTACTGGGGTCTATATATATATATATATATATATATATATATATATATATATATATATATATATATATATAAGGTTTGATATTATTATTTTGCTATTATATTTGTACTAAATTATTCTTAGGGTCCCCGTCAGTAGTCCACATATGTGAAATATGTCAGTAGGATGAGGATTAATGTCGCAGGAGCCTACCTATCCTGTTCTCTAGAATACCTTACTTACTTCAGCAAGATGATGCCATAGTTCTTCTGCAGCCATGTATTGAAAAAAAACTGCAAGTGCTAAACTGGCCTGCCTGCAATCCAGGTCCTTCAAGCACTGACAACATGTGGCACACTTTGAAATGAGGAAAAAAATGACAAAGGGTGCCTGAACTCTTTGGAAGAAAAATCCCACAGTAAGCAAGAATAGGAAAAATAATACTTTCAACACTGCAGCAGTTAAACCCAAACGCTTGTTATGTGTTATTAAAAGAAAAGATGATGTAACACAGTGGTAAACATGCTCTTGTTTTAACTGGTGTGAAAGGTGCTGCTGGAATTAAATTAAAAATGAATTTCCTTCTGTTGTTGTTTTCATTTTACACAGAGGTACAGGTGAGTAAAAGTGTACTCTAATGCAGTAGTTGGGTAAATGTACTGAATTCTATTTCACCATTGCTGTTTTGAAGCTAGTTTTGTTAAAATAAATAATTATTTACTACTTTAACAAGCTTTCAAGACTGCTGTAACACAGAAAATGCTAGACATTCACAAACAAACAAACAAACAAAAAGCAGAGTATTATCTGATTACCTGCACTGGGAGTTTGTGTTTGGTGTTATAGAGAGATCTCACCATGGTGACAACCTGCTGACCCAGGTCTATTTTGACCTCTGGTCCCTGGCAGTGGGTCAGTAAGGCTGAGGTGAGCACCACCCAGGGATTCTGCTCTGATTCTGCCCTGCAGATAAGAGAGAAACAAAGGCTTAGAAATATGTGTCTTTGTATGTAGCATTGTGCTGAGCTTCACATCCTCTCTGATTGGCATAAAGAGGAAATGCACTGGTAAATGGTACACAGGGAAAGCGCTGCTTTTGATACTGTGTTCATGGCAAGAAAAGCAAGAATAGAGTATATGGGAAAACCAAAAACAACATGTAAAATTACTGTAATGCTATTCATCCATTCTAATGGTAATACTGTCAGACAAGTTACAGCAGATGATGACTGCATATACATAATAATGTACAAAAAAGGCAGGACAAAAATAACCGCATAAACTTCCATTCAAATCAGTCTGTCAAGAAAGCAAACGGGGTGATAAAGAAGTCTAAAGATAAACAAATTAATACCAACACTGACATGTAAGCACCTGCATTACTTAATATTGAACACCTGCACACTATATTGTCCCTGTCCTGAGTGAACATCTGGGGACATCAAGCAGCAGTGACTGGCATCACTCAACACAAGCTCTTAAGACCTTTGCTAATGACCTGAGAGCAAATGAGTGCCTCCAATCAAGGCCAGCAAACACCACTGCAACCTTCATGGATCTTTATTAATACATATCAGTCACAGGGGGAAGACGAAAATAAAAAAAACCACAGAACAACTCATTATCGCTTAAATATGCCATAACTGATGCATTGACCCTGTTGCAGTGATTAATTTTATTACTGTTACCCTTAGCATGGCACAGAGTCAGATTAATGCCTCTGTAACTGCCAACTGTAATTAATTTTAGTGGCTGTGGAGGTTGTAGTCTAATGCAAAACCAAAGCCTCATTATATCTGCATCAAGCTACACGAGGAGAATCAAAGCACATTCCTCAGTCCTGGTGAGGCTGTAAATATTAATACAATGTATGGAGAATTTTTTTCTTCAAGTGCTTAGAAAATACATGTTGATATGCTAGTACTGCTGGAACTCGTGTATGTGATTAACATGACGGAGGAGTGCATTAAATATTGAATGGAGAGCAAAGGAAGAGGAGATCAGGAGGAATCTGGTATGAATGTGTGCATTATATCAAATGATAATGTTTTGTTTATTTTTGTTTTTTCCTTACACGTGCTGACCAATCTTTGGTGGAAAACAGAAACTCTAACGTGGCTTAAGTCTGATGTGAGATTCGGTTGTTAAGTGTTTTCTTAAGCAAGCATGCCAGAAGCAGGCTGTGTGGTAAGAGTGTATGCATCTCTGCATGTACGGAAAGGCCCTTCAAAATAAAGAGACAGAGTGTGATAAAGAGACAGCAGGGAGAACAGCAGGGCTCCTGTGTCTGTCTGTCAGCTGAAGAGGCAGCTCTCCATCCCACTTCCGGGGTGTCTTGTCCAGACAAGCTGCTTCACCTTTGGATGATG